>JAANSM010000219.1:0-36330 GCA_036850725.1 Orchesella villosa | reverse complement strand
GCAACGCAATCCAAATCAAGTCATATCAATTTGAAAATAGTGTCATAAATCACTTCATCAAACATACATATTTTTAGACTTCACACCTCAAACCACATCAAATTGATACCGATATTAATTTACCCAACTGAAACTGAAAAAGTTAACCACCCAAGAGTCACGTTAATGTTTAAATCAAGTACAGTGTCAGTCAAGTAAACTCAATCTCAATCATCCAGGCTGGAGACTCCAGAAGTCTGCATAATTACAAATTACAATATACAATATAAGAAGTCCCTTGAACCGATGCATTCATTTAAATACCTCGTGTGTTTCAAGCACATGTTTGCTCAATTTAGCCTTTGTGACTTGTAAAAGGAAAACCCAAATTCCAATTTAAAGGATTTGCATACTCAAGTCAATTAAAGTCACTTTGTTTATCAGACAATTAAGTTCATTGCCTTAACTCAGCATGAATTTACAAATAGGCATCGTCTAACATCTAATTGGTAGATATGCATATTAAGAATGGTACATTGATCATCAACCAATCCACTTACTAAACCTTACCGTCAAGTCAAAGACCTATTTAACTTGATTGATTTAGACCCATTTAACTACACGATCACAAGCATAAAAAAAGCACATGTTAAGCATGCGCATTTAATTCCCTGACTACAAGAACTAAACGTGTGCGAAGCACATGTCAAATGCCCTACACAAAACTCCTCCACCTTGATATCGCACTTTCCAGCATTTATACTTTCCAGAAGGACACCACCCACTTCATTTTCTTCGGCATGAATCTTACTGGAAATGAATTTCCACCTCCAACCTCCTTATATTTCAGATAACAAATCTTTCCTGACTGAATTGATCCTTAAATTGAATTTAAAGGTAATCTTCAATGACTGAACCAATTAATTATTAATCTCTCTTCATAAAGGTGAATCGGGAAAAGCTATAAGTTTAAAGCTGAAATCCGAAGACCTCCAAAAATAAAATCCCAATTTGTGAATGGATTCAACTTCAACAACCATCACGCCACCACTTCCAATGATACCACCCACTTCCAACTGCACTAAAATAAAAACACATGCACTAAAAACTCCTATAAATTTGGTGAATCTGATACAGATGATCTACATATTATGGGGTCATGGTCATGGTCAGCAGTAGTGGATTTCGCCGTGTGATTTTGTTTACATTTTTTTGCATTGACAAAATTTCACAAAACTAAAAGTTGAAAGTTTGCTGGCCAATATAAACAAAAATACACAATTCGAAAAGTTTGCAGTAAAAGTTAATCGTGAAATCATGTCAGATGCTAGAAATTAGACGACCAAAACAGCAAATAATACTTAAGGTTCGTCCTCATCCCAATTATCAAGTTTGTAATGAGTTTATATCACCTGATTATTCATAATTTTGTGGAAAGTTCGTCATTCGTAAAATGTTTCGATTTGTTTACAGTGTTTGTAGCTCTCATGCATGTGTTTCGCGACGCATGTGTTTCAAGATGATTAGCAGTAAACAAAGGGAATTTTCAAATGTTTTGTCATATGTTCAATGGATATGTGGTAGCGTTTTGAAATCTCTAGAAAGTTAACAAAATTTCATTCTTCATCTCCTTTTCCGTCTTCTTCTGTCTCTTGTTTGTGTGTGTGTGGCGTGATGTGTGCTTTGTTCTTTGTGTAAAAATGAATGCGTCTTCTGTGAAAAGCAAAAGAAATTTGATGAGTGTCTCATATTTTGTATCCGTTTTTGATTTTGGCATGTTAAATTGAATGTTGTGTTAAATTTATCTGAGTAATTAAGTAATTAAGCTTCCACCGCATTACTAATGGGAGTAAAAAAGTGTTAGCGGCGCCCTTTGGGTGGTCACCAGTCTAATCATTGAAGAAACTGTCCCACTATCCCTTGCTAACAATGGGAGAGTCGGAGGATTAAGAGATTTTAGGTTGAGTCTCCTTCATCCTTACATAAAAGTTCTTCCTTTTTAATTAGATTGTCATGAAGTTAGGTTAGGATAAAATGGTAGCGGCAGCGTGGCTGTCGACGACTTAAGTACACTATGCTAATAATAATATATGTATTGAAGTTTTAAGCTGGCTGTAATAATTATGGGAAGGTGTTTTTGACAATCCTTTTTACAGATTATCATGATGATAATGATGTGTGGACACCTGAGAGGAGGAGACTTTGGAATACTCTTTTTCTGCACCCTTTCTGACGAGTCACAACGGCGAACTTAATCAGGAACTTGGGAAACGTCTCCGGTGACCACGTTTTTTGGAACAAGTACTACCTGCTCACCCCACTAATCGCTTTTGTCTGTCAATTTTTTGATACACTTATTGAACAATGGATAGTTTGACCTGCTCAAGATTCTATAAAATCCTTGTGATTGTGAGTGTGTGTGGTTTGTTTTCGTGACACAGCAACACTATGAAATATGAATGACATTTTCTGCGCCATGTATAGCTGATAGTGTATCTTAGTTTGTAGCTTGTAACGTTTAGCGTATTGAAGGTGAATCAAATTTTCATTTGTGTATATGTAATGAATGTGCTTATCAAGTTTACTTCCCACACACGAACCAATCAATTGAGCGAAGGATTAGGAAGCTGTCAATAAAAGTGTCACGTAAGTCAAGTCAAGATGTACTTGTGTTTATTCACGTGTGAGTTCGTATGTATAAGTGTTTGATGGACAAGTAATAAAGTTGTTATTTCATACTTGATATTTCAATCTGGTTTCTTGTACAGGTAATTAGTCGCGTCAATATATCTCGCTCAGTCAAATCCTCTTCATGCTCGACCCGTCCGTCCGTCACTGGCTGTCAGAAGCTTTCTTGCTTACCTGAGCACCAAGCCAAGTCCCTTTCCTCCGTAATCCTCCTCGCCTAAGAAAAGAAGTCACTTTGCTAGAGCTTTGAATATTAGACAATAATAATCATGATGATGATGCCAGCAGGGCCTAAAACTTTATCCCACCTGAAGAAGAGGCTGCTTCTCATCAATCAGTTCGTATTCGACCAAGACAACCCGCCGCGTGGATAAGATTTCTTTGTACTTAGTACTTTGATTCTTACGTTCACAAGAATAAGAATGGGCCAGAAGACAGACGGGTTTATTGCAGGTTCGTCCCCAAATTTTTATTACTCTCCATCCAGCCTTTTCAATCCTTATGTCACTTTCAAATAGCAAAAATATTCGTCACTATTATGTGTTTTTTTTGCTGAGGGTGGCGTACGAGCATGGAGCATTTTTGCGTTTGCATTCTCCTGTTATTACGTTTTGGTGCTGTCCCGTTTTGCTCTTCTATTCAATCTTTGGGTCCATAAACCGGCCAAAAACTAATTGTGAAGAGCAGTAAACCACCTTCTATGAATTCGCTTTGTTGCCTTTCTTTGATTTATAGCTGGATGCTCAGATCATTGCAAACAAAGATCTAGCTTGACAATAATGCTGTCCAAAGATCTGGGATACTGACCAACACGTTTGTTTAGGGCTATTCTCTTGAACTGGAATTCGGGACTGCGTACGTGTATGTTCAAAGATATGCAATTGCCCTGCTATAAAATACCTCCAGCATTCGTATCTTCCGTGGTGAACTAAATTTTCCTTTACCTATGCTTATGGTTTTCTTCCGTGGTTGATGCTTGGTGTCACTTTGGTGTGCCAACAGGTTGGGAATTATCCTGCGAATTCTCATAGTGTGGATATATGCAACACCTTGATGGTTCCATCCATAAATAAGTACTGTCCACTTGGTGTTACAAAATATTTTGTTGGTTTTGTCAGAAAGCGAGGAAAGATGAAGCATTTGGTATTATTTTTATGTCAGAAAAGGTGGTGCTCGTCAACAATGCCACTGTTGGGGGCCCAAAGTTGAGAGCTCCCTTGAAGTTTCCTACTTGAACATTTCCGTTTGGTCCAGGTGAAAATGTTCAAATTTGTTGCTCTCACCAGCAAGGGTAAAGCCATAGGGTATATAGATTTACTCTCTGGTCTCACGGAGATGGGGTTTTGGTCAACAAGAAGCCCAAAAAGTCATTTTTTCGCATTCTATAACTGTGCTTGATTTGTACCGTAATTATGTCAATTTTTGACTTTTTCTCACAAAAATTGACAAGACATCTTAACTAGTACTTATACAACTTAAGTACTGGTCAGCAAGAAAATCCTGGAATAGCATATCTTGAAACGGTGTGTGAAAGGATTTCGTTAAAATCATGCTGCTACATTGTTGTGCTAATAGACTCATCATTTTTACCATTTATCTTGTCAGTCGTAAAATGTTTAAGCATCTAAATTCTCAATACTTTCATTTTCGTTAGGATTGCCCACCTTCATGTTTCTCATCATTTTGCATTGTAATGCGAATTTTAACAATCTTTTAACTACTTTGACTAGTAGCACAATTGTACTATGCTGCACAATCACAGTCTTGTCCTTTTGTTCATACGAATCTCAAAAAAATCCTGTCCAAAATGCAAACGGTATGACTGTTCATCACCGGATGTTTGGCTTTTTATCATCTTTGTTAGGATCTTGTATTTGTTCTTGAGAGACTTTTTGGTGGCTCTTTTTTTGCTCCTTTCCGTCGAGTAAATAGTCTGTGTGTCTGTAGCAATGCATGATACGATATGAATGATATTGCTCTTCTTGCTCCCATCACATTATCCATGGTCAATAGTCACATTAACAGTTTATAATGAGGGGAATAGTAGGTTGCCATAATGTATTAAAAATTTTAATGGCATGTACGTAACGTTAGCGTATACACTTGGCTGTCTCAATTTTTTGAGTGAGAGGAGATTTCCTGTCTGTCTATTTGACTTTTTCACATTCGTTAATATATGTTCACAGAGAAGAATGCTATTTCTTGCAAACCTCTCATTTTGCTGAGTTTACACAGAAGACGAAAAGCGTCTTCTTGTGTTTCTCCAATTGCGTGTATATTGCCCGTCATCTGTCCTGTTTGTTGGATTGGAGTTGCATTGTCATGCTTTAAAAAATGTGTAACGTCCATCAGTCAACAAGTTAAGAAGGATTTTTTTTTGCGAAACCTGTGTGTGTGTTGTGTGATGAATGATAGCAGTCGCATGCAAAAATTAACAGGAGGGTTTAGTTTCTTCACAATCGTGTTAGTTAGTTTTCCCATTTTTCTCCTGCAGATATTTGCTCAACTGTCAGCAATTGCTTTTTTCAGCATGATGTTTGCTAAAAAAATACGCTGCTGGCTGCTGTGCATGTTTAATGAAGGAAATACGGATGGGTGATAGAAGAAGGATTGTAATAATTCAACAGCATGTATCACGTTAGATTCAAAATGGAGTCTGGTACCCACTAGCTAGGCATATCCCATACATATATGGTTTTAAATAATTTCTGAATGAAAGAAAAGGGCTATGTATATGCTTTTTACCTCTTCTCTCAAATACTACCGTGTAAAACATGTCGGTCAGTATACTAGAAACGTGTGTAATGTATCGTGTACATTAAGGTAAGATGGGTATTTTGCAAAATGTTTGAATGATATAAAACACACACTGAAGCTAAGTATGAACGCGAATATGCATAAAAGAAGCGTATTATTACAGGTTTTTTGGTGTAGTACGCGTGCGTGCCAAGCCAAGTTGTTTTCTAAGGTTTGTAGTAATAAGTGATGCTATTTCCGCTAACGCATATATAACAAAACACCTGCAAGCAAGCAGGATGGATGACCATGATACTTTTTTGTGTACAATAAAGCTTTTAGTCGCTTCATAGCAAGAAGGGCTTGCATTTTCGAATCCCTCTGGTTTGAATACTGGAAACAATCTTGGTTTAGTACGAAAATTCATTGACCGTGACCCAAGATTGTAGTGCTTCTGTTCCTCCCGTAGCTGTACTTGATTTGATGTTGGTGGTGTGTGGGGTTCGCTGCTCACTTTGATATAAGTTTTTATATACAACATGATGTTATGTTGTAGAGGCACCTGTTTCATTTCTCTGGAAAAGCTAGTAATTTCTTTTATGCAGCAATTTGCAGGTCAGGAAGCTTCTTGGTGCGTTACGTTCATTGAGAATATATAAAAAAAATAAGCATCATGTTGAAAATGCCCATATTCTCATTATGCATGGTAGGGAAAACTCAAGATGCTTTATCATTATCATCCATGACTGCGCTTCACGTAATAATGAATTTTGTGTGTAGCAGCGACATGACCCTACTTCGTATCTCTCTTCTCGTTTCGTTTCAAACAGTTTGTGGTTTCCTCTTCTTCCCATTGTTATTGTCAATGAGTCGAAATATTATTATTATCACTCATTCCATAACGCAGCCAGCTCTTCTGTTTTATGTTTCACTTTTCAGCTCTTTTCTTCTCTTCAAGATTTGTCAAGCTGCAGCAAAGAGATCTGTTTGAATACTGCTTTTTTACATGTTATGCCAGTTGTGCCGTTTCTTCATTTCTCATCATCATCATACGTGTGTGAGTACCCCATCCATCCATCTATCTATTCTATCCTGCTTAAAAAATGGTTCCAGATGAGAGATGAAGTGCGTCACCCTTTTTCTCGTTGCTTCATCTTTCTTGAGCTGCGTTCTTCTTACTTCTTCTTGCTTTGTACGATGTGTGTTAGAAACACGATTTTTTAGCTTGGAATGCTGAGCATATTTTTATCGTGTGGACGGTTTTTTATCCCTAGTTGTTTGGTGATTATGTATGACCATCCATAAGTGCACGACGACGGAGTTACACCGGAAATTCTCAATGAAATTTGAAAGGAAGAAGAAGCGAGGGAGATGGAAAAGGGGTTTTCTTCTTTCAGGGCTGTTTAAACTTGGTAATTTGGTGTTAGTGGAAATAATGCTGCAATGAGCGATCCGAGATGTGTGTTAAAAACCTGAATTCGCAGCAAGCATTCTGAGACAGAGTGTGAGCAGTCATTAATGGATATATGTGACTTGACTTGAATGTCTTGTTTGATAAACATCACAATATTCTGAATCATCTTAAAACGAATTAACTGGCGACATTAACAAAAAGCATGACGATTCGCTTTTTCCTCTTCTTTAACATATTCCTTGCATTAGGTTGAGCTGCGTTGCATGTATCTTGCCATGCGCTCCGCGATGCACGACTTGCACTGGTGCAGCGCGCCTAATTGTCGCTGTCGGGATTCATTTTTCGAGACCAGATGAAAGTGATTTCTCGTTCGATTAGCATGTTTCAGGAATCCAGAATAATGCGATGTGATTGCAACGTGCATGATCATAATATGGCGTCGATTCTCTTTGCGTTGCGCAGTGTTTCGCCAGCTGGACATGACAGACCGACACACATGTGGGTAGAGTATTTCCGGTGACACGTGCCTCCGTGTAAGTAACGAGCAGATGAATATTACGCCAAGTGTTCTGGCTCTATCAAGTGTAGCAATAGCAAGTAAGTGTAAAAACGCATGATAAGAAGATGGCTTTTCTTTGAAACGAATCTTGAGGATGCTGTGGTTTGGCATTTTCTCCTGTTGAATGGGCTTCTTTTGTCATTTGCTCAATCCTACTGTTGCTCGGTTCAAGGACTAATGAACATTTGCGGCGGCAGGAGAAAACAACGCGTACATATGTCTGTAATCTACACAAATCTAGAGCATATCCTGGAGCATCAAGCTTCGTAAATGCAGCTGCTGTCTGTAAAACTGGCACGCTTCTTCTAAACCCGGCTTCTCGTTCATTCCATCTCATTCAAACTCACATAAGAATACATACATACAGAGGAGCAGCCTGTTGAACAGTCCTCTAGGTCCTAGCTCCCGGTCTTGTTGATCTCAATCTCTTGTTCTTGCTTTGGGGTAAAACTATTATTGTTAATGCTGAGCGATTGATAGGTAACTAGATGATTTAGGTATAAAAAACTAATGTCAATTGTGCAAGCTCATGAGGATGGGTCAGGGTGGGTGCTTGGGATAATATGTTTTAAGTTTTATGTTACGAAACGCAACGCAGCCATTTTTGATACGTACGCATTATCCTATATTATGCATTTCATGTTCGTATAGGTACGTGGTAATTATAATAAAAGCTCCTGTTGCTTCGTTCTCCCTCTGTACAGTGTACAAATGCAATCCTACAATGATGTAGAAAATAGAAAGTGGTATGATCCATAACATAATGTTTTTTGTCTTTTGGGTGCAACTGCAACAACACTGCAGTTTTAGGTACTGAGAGAGAACCTTGCTTTTCATATTATTAAGTACTACTAGCACGGTAGCAGGAGCAGCAGATGCTCTTTATAATGAAGCAACACCTTTCTTAACGCATCTGTAGTTTTCTACAAGCAAGAGCAAGAGCAACAGAGCGATGAGGTTTGTTAGTGGAGGTAGTAGAACGGGAAGAACCTAATATATGTGTACAGTGTACGTACCCGAAATGTATAGCTCCACAAGGATTCAAGCCCGGTGTGTTAGCAAATAGCAAGTAGGTACACATTCACAGGGTTCAGAAAGTGTGAGTTGTGAGTATTAAGCAACAGGCAATGCAATTGCTAGGCTCGAAATCGGGATCTTGTCTTTATCCCTTGTATTATTGATAAACATAATACTCTTGTTGGGATACATGCCTTTATACAAGCTTTTTTGAATGAAAATTTTCTCTTTTTCAAAATGAGCAGATGTTTTCCAGCTTTTCCCTTTTTTTTTGTGAAGCTCCACTAGTTCGTTTTGTTGTACTGATGATGCTTGTTGATCTTCTCGCGTATATTTGATCTGCAGATGCTTTATGAGTCTAGGATTACGTACGACCCTGTTGGATATTGGTAGTAGGAGGACCGGTGTGGTATATGCGTTACCTTTTTCTATAACTTGTGTACGGAGGACCTTTAAGTTTGTCCCTTTTTCCTGTGAGAATCTTTTTTGGCCCGTGCCATGCTCATCAGCAGGATGATGAGAGCAGATCATCAAGTTTCACAAAAGCGTCAGTCAAATGAGTTCTTTTCAATATATAAGCTCAATGTTACACTAAGTCCCATATGGAGGTAGTGTTTTTTTCCTTCTCACATGATGAGGTCAAATGAAAGATCCTTGAGACCAAATGAGTAAAGCTGAAGACCAAATGTGCCCGAATATCCATCACACCCGGCTTTTCAAATCGCTTCCATGTGTGTTTAAAAATCAAGGTTTGTTTTTACCATTGGAAGAAACACCAGTTGCGTTTTTAAATGTCCTTTTTCGTTCAATTTTCTTTCAATAGCCTGATACTTTAATAAACGCAATTGTTGATGTATGCAAGCTGTTGCTCTTTATACTGCTCCTTGTTTCATTTGCTCTAATTCCGCCTAGCATTCATCCGGTTATGACTGTTCAGGAAATATCTATTGCATTGCGTGGCTTGGCTTGTGCCATGTGCAGCCATCATGGGCCCTTGTCGCGTGCCACACACTGCCACACGTCCAGGTTATGCTCTTTTGCTTTATAACCTGGCCTTTTGGCCCGGACGTTGTGGACGCTTTTAATTTGATCACTGCGACTTGTATACATTCATATTCATTCGTGTGATGCTGGTGTGATGAAATGAGCCATACGGAATTACTGTTACCGGGTGTCTGGAAAACCGATGAATGCATCATGATGAACCGCCGCGCAAGTGTGTTGTTTCTGTGGTATGGTTATGGTTATGCGTTTCGGTGATGAAATATGCATAGCGGATGTGGGGTGTTGTGGTGAATTGGTTTGCCGTTTGGCCAGGATAAGGTTACGATATAGTTTTGGCTTGGCGGTGCAACATCCAATTGTGGAGTATCGTAATTTTTGTTGGAGAAATTTGGGAAATAAATGAATGGTCAGATATGTTATCAATGTGTGGTTGACCTACTTCCTCTCATCTATCCTATCAAGAATCTAACTGGACTGGACACTCGTTTTGTTTGCACAACCATCACAAGTTTAATGCAGTTGTCACGTTGCTGGATTATATTATATGCTGCAGGGATATTATGCTTGTTTTTATTATGTATGCAATGAGCGGGTAGAATTGTTTGCTGATGGATGCACATTTAACAAACATTTCAGTTCTCTTCTGACGCATTTAAATGGAATAAAAAGCAACTTGTATTTATTTGCGACTAGACCAGATTATGAAGGCGTATACATTTATGCAATTATTCCAGACGCGTATTATGAAATTTGTTGTACAAGATGTGCTGTCAAAACTACTTTAATCTGATGTGAGGGGGTTCGTTGGGTATTAGGCCAGACAGTCAAACACGTCAGCAATGAACGGGTAAAAAGCAAGCCATTTGGTGTACACATACAACATATATATATTCGCGTTTATTCACTTGCTTCTTGAATGACTTCCCCTTGTATTTCCTTCCTCTTGATGAAAATTGTATTAGCAGCGGATGGGATGACAGGCAAGGGACATATGAACTGGATTTTCGGTTGAAAATGGGTTTGTTGGTAAGTTTATTAAAAAGAAAACCCACGAGGGAATAAAAAGATGGAAGGAAAGTGTTTCTGTATTCCCGGAAGCAATTTTATAACCCAATGATCAAGTTAGGGGAGTAATTCTAACGTTTATTTATGATGTTTCTTGTCAGAATCGATTTCAAGTGTCCGGAGGAAACCCTTTTTGATGTGGATCCCTAAAGATTGGTAGTATGCGGGATGAGTTAGGTTTTATAATCGAAATCCTATTACTTTTGCGAGAGGTTTTCACATAATGGAGTGCGAATCCCCGGTAGAGCTCTTATAATGCATGCAAGTGTGCATCTGTTATGTATAAGATTTCAAGAGCAAAGTAAAATGTAAATTGCATTATCGTAAATGTGCGTCTTGTGAGCACTTTTTTAAAGAACAATGCGTGAGTTATATATATCGCGAGTAGTGAGTCATTATTAGCGGTAGCGGTATAGGCTCCTTGTTCTTGAATGCCTAATCATCATACGGAATTGGAATCGGAGGAAACGAAGCGCAATGAACCAAGTCAGAAAGGTTTTATTAATTGCCTTATTCATTGATTCTCAGTCGGCTCTCGGGCCTGCTCAAAGTAGCGTTTTCAGTTCAACCAATCTCACCCCCTCGTCGAAATTATATTTCCTTTTGCCGAATAGCGTTCTTTTCATGTTCTTCATCCCTCAACAACTGTTTTAAACATTTGTGGTTTTCACTTTTTTGTGATATTCTACTGTTTCGTGTAATGATCATTTCTTCATGCGATTTTTCCTTATTCGTCATGAGAATATCATCAACTGGCGCTTACTGTGAGGTCCTTTTCTGAACTGTCTGTCATGCGTTTTTTGTCCGAGCCTCTCTCTCTCTCTCTGAATGATGAAGTAGTAGTGATGATATTATATTTAGCTCATTTCGTTCTAGTTATACGGCTACTTAAACGTTGGGTTTTTGAATGAATGAGCTGCTTAAAAACTGTTCATGGATCAGTTACGTATCAGAACGATCATCATCATCGTCATTTTCCAGTGGAGATACAGATCTGATCGGGAGGAAAGTCCCGAGTTTTATATCAACTATATTTCTACCAATCCATTATATATATCATTTGGCATTGGCAAAGAAGAGTCTTTTTCGTTCGTTCGCTCACTCACTCATTCATTCATCATTCATTTTTTCGGTTAAAAAATGTGGTTATAATCTTCATTGATTCATGGTCTGGTGGACAGGGACGAGGAGGGAGGTAACTTGAAAAAAAACAACGAGCTCATAAGCATAAAAATGCAATGTGATGCAGCAGCAAACAACCTACCACTCTAGACTCTACTTTTAAGCACTTCTCTTCATCTTCTTCACAACTTTTTTCCTCGCTGCTGGGAAAATGCCACGCTTTTGAATGCTTGCTACATTGCATCTTACATCAAACCGGTGTGTCTTGTGATTCTTCAATCATCATGAGTTCGTACCTGAGCTGATGTGTGTGATCTCTCAACAATCCTCACTGACTTATTATAGTGCGCGATTAAAAGCTATATAAAGCGTTATATAATGATTATTATGGGAAGGTACTTGCGGCAGAGCATGATCGTTTTAAAAACGGATCTCTCCGTTTAAATTGACTCTTTGAATGATCCTTATACATCCACTTTCATTCTGCAAGCCAATGCATTCGATTAGCGAGAATGAATGAAAATGAATGAGAGATGCGAGCTCTCGTTCGTTCGTAGATCTTTCAACGTTATATTCATTTGGTAGGTTTGCTTGTTGATGCTTCGCGTATGTATCAAATCAAAAAGTTACAAGCCCGAGACCGACCAACAGCACATAACTCATTTTTCGAAATTCATTTCATTTACCACCGATTCGATTCAAAAATATCCTATTGTAAGGATTTTGAAGCTGCCAAGTATTACGTAGGAAATGGTTGAACACATAAGTCTGCTAAATCTTGAATAGAATGCCCCGTTTTCTGGTCGTATAATAATAAGATTTTAGTTGCTTCATGCACATATTTCTCACAGGAAAAAGGAACCATCGTGTACATATTTTGCTTACTTACTTGCTTGTTGTTTAGCTGATACGTGTTCATTGAACCGTCTTCACCATCATGTTTTATGCTATATATTGTTGTTATCAAAATCTTCTTCGCCATTGTATTTTGTACTTTTGGTTAAGCAGATGAGAGAGGAAGTAGCAAGTTATGCATAATGTATTTTTATGTTCGGAACATTTTTCTGTAATCAGCATCCAAAATAACATGAATTTTTTGGTACCTGGGAAAAAAGGATTACTTTTTTGTGCATATTTTAATATTCGCAGAATTATCATCATCATAAGGACCAGAAGTTAAGTGAGTCGCATATATTCGCATCTTATCATTTGCCAGAGGAAGCCAAAGTACTTTGCGTTGCGAAACTCAAAAACTGTAGCGGTTGTTGTCTAAAACAATTTAATAAAAAAAGTCCTGTATTTATTAAGCTTAAATGAAAAAATCATGTTTCTTTTTTGTCTTTATCTTGCACTTGGGTTGAAAAAACGGGATGACGCTGATTAGCAGAGATTTGTAGGTTCACATTTAAAGCATGAATGATTACATGCATACCATCATAGCGATTTGTTTTAATACCTTTTTTTGATGCCAAAAACGGATACTATAAGCGATGCAATGTGCACCATTTTTTCTTAGCAAAGTAAGGTGTTTGAGTCACCAGAAAAGAATTTGGTGGATCGTATGCATCATCGCTAACTCGGGGTAAAACAAAACTGGATTTTTATAACCTGATCAAGTGATTTGTTAATTCTTCTAAGTTTTCTCGGGTGCAAGTACACGTTAGCATTCGTATTATTGGGGTTAATATTAGAAAGAGAAGAGGAAATCGTGATTGTTCAATGACAGTTAGGTGTGTGGGGTATGCAAGGCTAGTATATCTAGCCCCTAGTTGGCAGAAAAATATACTCACTTAGATGAATGACCAACTGCATGAACAATGTGTTAGTAAAGTGCAGGGAAAAAAATTGGGCAAGATCAACTTCGTGAGTAGTTTGGAATCCTTTTTCACTCTTTTTAGATAGAACATGTTGAAATTGATGTTGATTACGGATGAAAGTTGTTTGTTGGATATTATAACTTTGTTGTTGTGCATGATTAGGATTACACGTTTCTTTTGGGTGTGCTTTTTTGCTTTTGACTTTTGATTGAGTTTGAATTTTTATGATATTATTGGGAAAAATACGAAAGGAATCCATAAGCTTATATTCAAGTAGAAATTCCGGAAAGAATTTTGAAAAGGTATTTTAGATTAGGGTACAAGGTAATACGTGTGTAATAGGTACTTTTTGGGACGTTAAAATACACACGTGCGATGAATACTGAAAATTAGTCGTATCAGAATCGCAATAAGTACCCTTTTTTTGCACGCAATTGGATATTGGATCTTTAATCTTCCTTTCATTACACCTACCTCTACGATTTACAGCATTCTAATCATTTTGTCAGTTTTCATTTGTGAACCTTTTCAAAAAACCGGGTCTAGTCAAGCAAGCTACTTTTTTACGCTCACTTTCTGAGAAAACCCGGCCTGAACTACCTGAAAATTCGTGTTCAATTACAGAAACCCGAGCAAAAGCAAACCAATCCAATCTTCTTTTTAGCCGAAAAAAGCTCTTAACTAAAAGGTACAGCTGTTGCGTCTAAAAAAGCTACAAAAAAAGTAAAAAGTCTGGATTGCTTGTCAGTACTGCTCATCATGATATGTTTGTACAACTCCTCCGTGAGAATTTACTTTACTTTACGCGACTTTTTAGAATTTTGTTATTTACAACGTGTTTTTGTTCATATCCCCGTGAATCGTATTGGTTTAAGAGCAGATGGCGAAAAAAAAGTTGGAGAGGAAGAAGAAAAGAAATTGGAAGTATCGTATAAGAGCCAGCCAGCATCTTTGAAATGTTCTTGGTACTCTAGCTTGCTCTTCTTAAAAGTTGAAGATGTAGCAGACTGGAGAGGATCTTGGTTTCAACATCTTTTTTTTGAAGAGTATATCGGGGTTTGATGATCAGTACGGGGATGGAACGAGGTCATGTACTTTTTGGCCTGATGCTCTTGGAAGAAGCGTTTTGTTTTGTTGTCCCTATTGTTCAATACGGCCGTGCTTCTGGGTAATATCATATCATTTTATATGACCGTTCAATTTTCCTTACTAGCTACTGCAATGACTTCTGGTGTTTTTGGGTTTCTCATTTCTTTCTTCCAAGTGTCCAGAATGAAGAAGGACGATGGGTGCAGTATAATAAATGATCCCATTCGCGTATATATGGTCAGGCATATATTGTGCTTGGTTATTGCTTTCTTTCTTATGCGTCTGGTTTTATACGGCTATTTTACAGGATCTTTGTAAGCCCTCACGTAAGAAACATCAGAACATGGTGGCATTTTATCATTTTATTGTATTTGGTTTGGTTGGTCGTGCTACGTCACTCTCTGCTATACAAAATTATTTGTCCACTGGATGAAATTTTTATTGTTATTACTCGCACTAGATGTTGATTATTCTCGTTTTTCACCTTGCTTCGCTTGTTCACGGCAACAGTTGGTCGTGGTTGGTGGTGGTGGTGGCCTTACTGGCCTTCCTGCATCTTCTCTCGTTTCGTTTTAGCATCTCTCCTTTCATGCTCAAGTCAAGCAAGCTCAGCAACAAACAACCCAATTTGCAAGTGAGGAAGATGGGATGTACTATGCCATCTGCATAATATATGTATGTTGATTCCAGATTTCGATCTGGGAATAAATCTAATCTGGATTGTTTGCGAATAAAAATGTGTTTTCTGCATGCGATTTCTTGCCTTACATTGCCCCCTCGGTATGCTTTTGTATCATAGTTAAGGAACTGTACGGACCATGCTGTGTACAAATGCTAAGGCATATGATGGAGAGATTTTTTTCACAAAATCCTCGACTCCGTTTGTCTGGCTTCTTCTGTTCTCACCTTGTCATCTCTCCTCCGCAAATCCATATGTACATATATACGATTGGAATAAGAACCGACCCGAGAGCAACAACATCTGTCTCACCTCTTATAAGCCTCTATCCATCTGCTTCGCAAGCCCTGCTAAAGAAACCCTTATACAGCCTGTTGAATATTATGAATATGAGTATGGAAGCATCATGATGGTCTATTTCATAACTGATCGTGTTTGTTGGTAAGAATTGTCCATATGGCGTGGCCTGTTTGTAGTAAAATCGTAGTAAAAATAGTAACGCATATGCTATCCACCTCATCATTCGACATGACGCTGATCATTTTCGGAGGGATTCAAACAAGAACCAAACCACTGTAGTATGCTTTCTCTCTTTGCATTGATATTGTACACCTTTCGATTTGATATACCCAAATAAATACCCAGGTGTGTGACAGCAACAGATTGTCGCGTTGAAAGGGCTGAGCAGAGTTGGTCATTTTAACTACGTATATATGAAAAATGTATTTCAATTTTATTTGATTTGTGTCATTATTTATCTTTTGTTTACGCTTTACAGAGATAAGGGAGGACGGACGTGATTGTAAATTTTCATTGAAATTGAATGTATGCACGCTTGCATACAACCCTATTATCCTGATAGAGAACCAGAATACAAACGAGTGAGTTTGTTTACCCGAATTTGTGGAGGCTATGAAGAATCATATGCATGTATGGGAAAAAATAATTATGAAGTTTTTGGTAACAAATCATAATACTTGTGTGTTAGCAGCCCGCATGAATTCGCCAGAAATCATCGTGTTAATACGCCGGACAACTGGTCGTTGTAACAATCCCATCACCGGCTATTATTATACTCTCGACGATTAAGTAAGTGCGTTTAAAAGAAAGTAAAAACTCCTTCGCTTTCGCAATCATGTACAAACGAAACACAGAACATAATGTTTCCGAAAAAAATGCTGAAAAGTAGTTGAAGCTTGCTGCGCTCGCAATTGTTCCTGATCCCTATGCATTTTGTACACATTATCGTATAAAACCAACCGAACGGGTTGACGTTGACTTCTTTTTTTGTTACGATTACTATTTACTGCTGCTATCACTATATACTCAGAGTGACGGGGATTTCAAGAGTGAGTGATGTAGTTCATCCGTATTAAGAAACCGGCCGAACAGGATACATGTGTGTGTATATATAATGTATAATATGCTCTTAGCGTGTGTGTTTGTTGGATGGGAAATCTTGTTGCTCTCTCTCCCGTGTTTTCAAACTATCTTATGAAGGATTCAGGAGCCCGTACGTAGAGGACTCCTGTTGCGTTTTCAAAAACTATATCAAGAAATAGAGAGCAAAGGAAAGAGCAGAATCAAAAACACGGGAGCAGAAACGAAGCAACAGTATCATGAAAAATATATAAAACGATATAACATGATGCATAGATATATAGTGTGAAAGAAAAGAAGGTCTCTCAAGAACTTTCTATGAAAACTCTTCTATACCATATGGCATGTATAGGAACGATAAGGTTGTTATATACATACATGAGAATATAATCCATCTGTCCTTTTTCTCTTTTACCTTTTTCTGGCAAGCTAGAGCTAGCAAGCTGTAAAGCAAACCCCCTCGGATATTATTATGATTATGGAAAAGAGAAGCCTCTTGGTTGTGTAGGACCAGTCAGTAGCTAAAGCAAGAACCTTTTTCTTGCTTGATTGTTGTGCTGTGAATGTACATGCATAAAATGCTATACGGGCTTCCCGTTTTTATAACACTCTTTGTGTGAGTATGTATAGAGGGTTTGGACACCCTGGCTTATAGGGTTTTAGTTAATAAAACCTTTTTTCACTCCCTTGAACCTCTCAGTTGATTCACAGAAGTTGAGCAGCAAAGAGTACGTTCGTCACGTTCAGAACAAGATTCATTCTATAAAGGAAGTCTCTGAACCAATACATTTTAATCACATCTCTGCATACGAAAGGAGTATTAAGGATACCAATATATACCAAGTTGCTCAATATGTGCGATTTACTGTTGAGTTTGAGTATCTCAAGAAGGACTAACTCAGAATATTGTGGATAAGTTCGTTTAACTTCAAGTTTCTCGATTGGATTGGTTGACTGGAGTATGGTGTTTAAACAGTGTTAGCAGCAGTAAATACTACGTCAGAGCTGCTAGAATTTAAAAAGAATTAAATAAAATAAAAATATTTTATCATACATACATACTTGTTCGCTATGAGCGAATATGAGTTGGCGTGTGTGCGTTTATTAATATAACCGGATCACTACTTCTTCGCTTCCTCTGTTTAAATGTATCTGTTTGGTGCGGTGCTAATGTTTTAGCCTGCTGTACTAAAAGATCGGGAGAGTACACACACACATAGCTTAGCTCGTTGCGAAGCTATTTACGCGTGTTCTAATATTTTTTATTCGGATCGTTGTGTTTCCCAAAAAGATATAAAAATGATTCGGTGGAAGTTGAGCAAATCTACTAGACCCGCAGCCTCACCGTGTGTTTCTCGTCGTAGATCAGCCAAGGATTACTCTAGTTTATTTGCGCTCTTAGTCATCTTTAATGTCATGCAGGTAAGAAGATTCCTATAGCTTAGAGGTCACTTTGATATATTTCCTCCTCCTCTCCTCCTATCTCGCTCTATCTCTTTTCCATTAACTTTTTAAAAATTACTTTTTAAGCGATATAATATATTCTAATTGTGGGTATAAAATAATATATGTGTGGAGATTTTTTTTCTATTCTTGCTGTCTTGCGCTCATACGTACGTACTACACATTATTTAGTATCGTGTTATGTTATGTACTTAGCTAGTAGTAGCACACGTACGTGAATACATCGTTTAAAATACAAGTCTTTTTTGATAGACAAACCACTTGTTTCGTTTCTCCCGTTCTGAAGGAAAAAAAATATGTTCAAGTTTTCATTTTATCCAAAGTTGCTCGATATATTTACTCGCGTATATATAATACACTTTTACGTATGAGTAAAGCAGAGTGAGGAGCAAGCTACAAATCAGTGAGTGAGTGAGTGAGTTAAAAATTTTCCCACGGGAATTTCAGATAAAAGTTCAATAATCCACACGACGACGACGACTTACGAGTTTACGAGGATTTGCTTTTGCAACTCGTAATTCGTGCTATTACGTTACGTTTTACGTATTTGAATGTATATTAAAAGGGTTGAACAACAACCAATTTGGTCGCGTATATTAGCAAGTTTTTTATTCCTTTACACACCCGTTTTAGAAAATGATTTTAAGCTGCTGTTTTGTTTGTTGCATATGTAATTTTCTTCTGCGCTTTAATTTCTCTAATGTATATGTGTTTTTTTTCGCTTGCTGTGTTACAGGTCTCTAACTGCCTTGGAGGAGTATTTGAACTGCGTCTACGTGAGTTTTCAAATCCCTCCGGAAGAGACATGGATGGGAACTGTTGTGTTCTTAATAGTAATAGTGGCAGTAGTAGTGCTAGTGCAAGTGATAATAACGTGTGTGGTGGACTTTGTCTCACCAAGTTCCGCGTGTGTGTGAAGCACTACCAAGTGACCATTGACCATAATCCCCCATGTACGTTTGGAGAAGCCAGCACAACAGATCTGTTTAATAACAACAACATCAATCAGGAGTTCAAGTTTCCGTTCAACTTTAGATGGCCGGTAAGAAATCTATCTATCTATCTATCTCCCTCATTATTCCATTTTCTTGTCAACATTCATAATATTCGGGTTGAAATAACGCGATTAAAAACATTCATTTCATCCACCAAGAGGGTTGTAATAAGTCAAGGTTAATACTATGGTGGGTTTATTCAACCAACCTTTTTTTACTACTACACGATCCCTTCAGGGTCATGTATTATTAACAGATTAATTACAACAGGAGATTTCAGAAGATATAGCTCCTCTCTTTTCTTTCTCTCTGAGCATTTTTCATGTCTCACATTCACATCACTTCACAAGGTACCTGGGCTCTTTCCTTCATCTTCTTGCATGCTACTATACAATCATGAAATGATGATGATGCGCAGAGGCAGACAGACATGATAGTGGAAGCCTAAGCTACTATACAGAGCTAGACTTCCCTCTACCTACCTTCTCGCGTTCTTTCTTTGCTTCTGCTTTTGTTACCTCTGAGTTTCACCGTAATAATAACAATAATCTCCCTTTTTATTAATTTAAAAGCCTATTTTTTATGGGATAGAAAAGGGTCCGAGTATATGTAAAGGGTACGGCTATATATGATTATTATGATGGTGATTTTCAAGAATACGTATTAAAGCGTATTTAGGACCGGGATACACAAACCACAGAGAGTTTATATGATCTCTTCATGATAATCATGAAATTATGATTTTTTTGTGTTGTGTTATTCACCGAGAGTGATTTACAAGTCTCACACATCGAAGCAGTAGGAATTAGGAATAAACTCTAGCTTATATTTATGACCACGCCCCGCTCACGATCCAGTAGTTCAAGTTTTCGTAAAGGGACGCTTTTCAACAAAATATCATGTATTTTCGTACTCACTGTTAGTTTATCAACGACTCATCGGAATCATACTAATCAAGAATCGGAACGGTCGTTCATGCAAGCAGTTTAATATTTGAGAGGAAAAAATGCAACTTGCTCACTTGCATGTGCGCTTATGCATTCACTCACTCACGCTGACTTCTTGAAATCAAAAAATTATCATCATGATGCTCATGTTTATCGGTTATATACTTGTATGCTTGATTTTTCTACATTCGGGTTCGAAATATTTTATTTGGTTCGCGTATAATGTGGTGCATTCTTTTTAAAGCACGTCTACTAGAAAACCAACTTTCATTTCGTTTCGTTGCTGTTTTGCTTCCCAGCAGTGGTCATTATAATTCACTCACTATACTACTGTGCCAGTCACGGACGACGACGGTGAAGGAGCAAAATGAATGTTTCTTTTTTGGGTCCGTCCGCTTTATTTTATGCATATGAGTTAAGTTAACTCTGAGAGAGATGCAGGCAGAGAAAAACGCATCATCGCATTGAATTGTTTTCTGTATATAATGAAACAACTTTTTAAAGCTTGTTAATCTTCATGTGCATGATGAGAGAGAGAAAGAAACTTGGTACGAGCGTCCCGCAGAGGCTTATGTTTTTATAAGAATGCGTTTCTAATGCGTCTACCAGTCTTCAGTCGTGTTTACCGGTGATCATCATCATCATCATAACATAGTGCTCTGGCTCATGGGTTGTTAGCAATTTGAGTTGAGCAATAAAGCATGATGAATATGATTATGTTGCTGCATTGCAATGCAATACATTTCATACCTTACCGACTTGCGATGATGATTATTAAATCGAGTTCAAACAATGACTCGACATATTCGGGATTGTGATCTGATTATATTTAACTGACTAACTGACTGACTGGTGCTATCAATCTCATCAGATTGTAATCTTGGCACAGGGAGCGCTGCGTAACTTGATGACTGGGAACATTCAATCACAGCAGTTGTTGCCCATTCACGGTATTGTGTATGCGCGCATGAATGATGAATTAAATAGATCACACACGCTACAAAAACAATCGATTTGACGTTCTGTTCCAAGTCACAGGCATCTGTATATAATGTATTGATATGATGACTATTCAATTCACCCATGAGGTCATTCGATTTGGGGATACCTTGAACCAATATAGATTTTCATAACGCATTTGTGTAGAAATGGAATTGGGGAGCAGCTGTTTTCTCACAGTAGAAGAAGAAGAAGAAAAAAACTTTCTTGGAAGAAATCAGAAAGTAAACAGTCATGTACGAAAAACACTGTTTTGCTTTTTTCTCAGGAGTATTATGATGTTCAATTTTTTCCTGTTTGTCGAACGTAAATAAGTTGATGCTAGTAGCAAGCAATAATAGAAGTGTCATATGTTGGGAAAGACAAGGAGCAAGATAACTGATTAAAACTAATGAGTGTTTCGTATTAACGATGTGTATTTGGATGAACAAACCAACCAAGGGTCTCTCGTCTGTTGCTCTCTGTTTGTCCCTTTTTACGCATATGTTGCTCTCGTTGTTGTACCTGAAATGAAAAGGGCTTCTCTCTCTTTTTCTGGAACGCTTCATTCTACCTGTGAACTTACCTATGAGTAAGTTTTGGTCTGCTCCCTTTCTTAATAGGAATAGGAGGGTCCTTATACTTACAAATCAAACTATACCGTGACCCTCAAGAAAACCCTAGTTGGATGCTTCTTCAGTAGTCAAAGTAAACCGTGGGAACGAAAATATAAAACCTTTTTTTTCTGGTGCTTCTTCTTGCTCTCGTATGATGTTAGCTCACTCACATCATCATCATGTTTATACGCGAACCCGACCTTTATTCTTTGATTTTTGTTCCTCTTCTCTTCCCTTCTTGTTGCTTCTCTCCAGAAAACCTTTTTTTAAACGCTTCTTTCTCGCACGTAATATGGTTTTGCTATAACGCTAACCTCGCATCATGAGCCGTCAAACACAAAGACATAGGGGAAGAAAAATCAAAATCACGTCTGTCTGCTGCTCTCAAAGAAAAGAGAGAGAGAGAGACTTTTTTTCGGGGGATGGAAAGGAAGGGGAAAAGAAATTAGATACAGATTACTTGATTATATTATTATCATGATCATGATTTCTTTGATGTATGTAAAAAGTCAATAGCCATGATATATTCTAGTGAATGAAGTTAAAGAAACTTTTTTTGTTGTGTTTTCTTTTAGGGTACGTTTTCCCTCATCATTGAAGCCTGGCACCACAACTCACCTGCTGGCTCTATTCCCAATAATACTCCAATTTTGTCAAAAACACATAATGGTAAGTCAATCAATCAACATGTATACCGGTTTAAATATATCAATCTTGTTGTAGCTTATCATGTTGGTGATAAGTATATTCATATGTTATCTTTCATACTTTTGGTTAGTTCTTTTAAGAATCCCTTTTTAAAAAGAAGAAGAAAAAAATCATTAGTTCTAGTTGTCTCGTTTGTCAGGAAACAGGAAATCTGAAAAACAGTTGGACAACTTCCTTTTTTTACAGATGCATAGGGCTTTTTTGATTTTTTAGGACATACGTGTGTGCTCGACCCATAGTGTGTGCATAATATAGGTTTTTTGTTCAACAGATAAGCGTCTTCCTCTTCTTTCATTTAGTAGTTCGATTGAATATGAATATGTGCTCAGCTCACTATCGTGTAGGTCATGAGTGTATGGTTATAAAACAAACAGCACAGGAAGACGAATCTTAAGCATGGATCTAACACAAATAGTATGTATATTAAACCGTTCAGCATAACACGTATTTTTTTTAATATGCAGCGTAGTAAGGAGTTGAGAAGGAGTAGCAAAGACATTGAGAAAACTGAAAAAGATGTTATTTCCAGATAAAACGGTTGGGCCGTGGGATAGTTTCTTTTATTGTAATTATAATGTGTAGTAGTACTATATGATTGACAAGAAGTAACGTACGAATGTGTAGATAAATCACTCAACTTAGTATGCATTGCGGAAGTGGCGTGATATCGTAATATAAAGTTATGATCATGGTGAGATGTGATAACCCAATTGCTCACTCTAAATAATTGTAAAATGCAGAAACGAAGCCCCGTTTGGTATCTCGTATGGGGATTCAGCAGTACCTTGACGTGGGTGACGAATGGCGTCCACGTGAATGGACAGGAAATGAAGGTCAAGTCAGCTTGACGTACGAGTACCGGGTCACTTGTCTTCCGGATTACTACGGGGATGCATGCGACAAAACGTGCAGAGCGAGGAACGATACTTTCGGGCATTACACATGCTCCGACCAAGGGGATAAGATTTGTCTTCCTGGATGGACGGGATCCTATTGTGAAAAACGTAAGTACTTTTGAGAGCTTATTTCATTCACAAAGTGCTTTGCTTTAAGGGCAGCGGAAGTCGGGCTATATAGTGAGAGTGCTTGCTACTTACTACTGCTGCTATATATGCTTTGCTTCTCGATTTTTTATTTCCCGGATGATAGGTAAGAAGAATGAGATTGAAATAGGAGTATTCTCTACAAGGTTTCCATCATCCTTTGCTCTCCTACGCTTCCGTTTCTGTGTGTAAACTCATACATATTAGTGCTTCCTTTTTAACATCCGTTCAAGTCCGTGGCAGGATTGAGAGTAATTTGATAAGGTATATTATACACCGGGGAGCTAAAGAGAAGAAGAAGAACAAGTACTCCGTCTTTTTCCTGGCTGCCAGGCAGCAGCTGGTGGGTAGGCTATGTATATTGTTACCTCTTCTTGTTTTGCTCACTTCTTCATCTATATAAGCTGTTTGGGCTTGTTGCTCTTTTTATTCCTGGCAGTTAGGTTTTAGCATGCATCAGCTTCTCGTCACCGAACAAAACCGGACCATACGATACAACATCCTGAGTTAAAACCTCGTTTGATAATAATGTTTGATTATACGCGAGCTTCTTTTTAAGCTGTTCTCCTGTAACATAAACTGGACTTGTTCTCATTTAGTCTAATGCATGGATTTATATGCATAAGAAGAATTACGTATTTAATCTCCTTCTCGTTCTAATACGATTCCTCATATAACCTTTATATATCACCGTATTAAGCCACTTTTTTATCATTAAAACGATGATGCATTATAGAATATTTTAGAGCTACTGGCCGGAATGCTCCTAACGCTTATTATACGCGAGAGAGAGAGAGAGATGCACTGCGAGACTTTGTCTTTTTTGAACAAAAGTCGTGACCAAATGATGAGACGGAGAAGAAGCAGAAGAATCTGAAAAGTGTATATTTTTTTATCATCATCATGTTGCTAGTGCATCGCATTCAATGATAGTGTACGGACAGCCTGACGGTCTGGTCTGTTGAATACATATTCGGTTTATATTACGTATATATATGTATACGTATGCTTATTATCAAGGAAAAACTCACTGGCCTGGAACAGTAGAAAAATGTATAAATTTCTTCCCATCATCGTGAGTGCGGATACAAAAAAATAGTAGCTTCTCTTTTTAAAACTTGCTAGCTCTAGTGTGCAATAACACTGTGTAGTTAGCTGCAGGTAGGTAGATGCGCAAAGGTAAGAGAAAATGCTTCCTTTTGAGAAAAAGCAACAGGCAAGAGTAGAGTAGCCAGAAGAGAGTTTTATAACGTTGCACTTCTCATTTCGTTCAACTGTCCCTTTTCAACCATGATGTTGATGGGTAAGAATAGAAGAAGAAGAGAAAAAATTCCCCTTCTTCGTTTGTGTATGCTCACATTTATTATTATTATTATTGTGCTCAAACCAAAACCTTTTTAGTTCTGCTTCATGCGCTTGCTGAGCTACATGTTTCATATATCTATGTTCATAATATATACTACCCTCTACATGCTTCCCCTTTTTATTCATTCTTCAATTTTCTTCTTCTTCTCCACCAACACTCCGCTTCTTTGTGAAAAGAACGAATTTTTACACTTGTGAGCATTCGAACATTTTTCTAACCAGTTAAAAAACTTTGTGTGTGCATTGACGGAATGCTTTTCTCGTCGTCGGTCTCGTTGCGGTTTTTTAATCATCGCGCATATCATACACTATATATTCTTCATCGTGATTCGTGATGAGATCCATAAAAACATTATGCTCAATACATATATGCTCATTTTTACGCGTATGCGTCATATTCCTTCCTCCCCGAAACTTCATTAAAGCATAAGGCTTTTCTAAATGTGTGTTAAAAAATCCCATCTGGGGTTAAAAAATTGTATCGACACGTTTATCAGGGAGGAAGAGGCAAATGGTAACCAAATGGAGGATTTTAAAACGAGAAAGTTTTAATACATATGCCTTCTCGTTTATATCACCAACCAAACATCATAGTTTGCAGATGGTCTTTCAAGAACGGCGTCTTCTACTTAATTTTTTCCTGTTAAAAGCAAAAATCCTCAAAATGCAATTCAAACGAAGACGAAAAGCAACAGTCAATGCTCAAGTAGTCCTATCGATTCGTCATCATGGGTAGCGATAGAAAGGTGTGTTTTCCTTCTGCCTTTTTTCCCGAAAAAATTACGTATATATAATATATATTGTTAAAATGAGAGAGCCCGAGTTGAGCTGCAGCAGATGTTCTGCGATGGATGGATCAAGGGATGTATAATATGTATTTGTATAACGTATTAGATATGGATGAAGTGTGTGTACCCCATCTGGCACGTGCCCTTCTTTTTCGCGTACATATACTAGCATAGCATACGCGTCTGTCTGGTACTCTTTCGTAATATCAAACTAACTATAACAGCCGGATGGAAAATAACACGGGGATGGATGGACACTCGATGTACACGGGGTTATAGAGTCGTCTGCTCTTTCTTTTTTTACGATTCCCTGGTATACCGGTTTTATGGAAAAAGTGCATCGATCAGAGATGGACGCTCCGTCTCTTAATAGTCCTGATAATGAATCGTGTGATTTTAATGCGCAACAGGAGCGACAGGATAAATGGGAACGTAAACTGGAGTGCGTCAGTTGTTCCTTTTGCATTTTTGGAGGGAATGCTAATAATAATGCTGTGTTAGCAGCGTACGCTTTGATTTTCGCAAAAGATTCTCTCTGAACCACAGATGGTGTGTATTTTTTTTATATGAACTCTCGGGGTATTTGATATTTTGAAGGTCGGTTTAATATTCATCTCGTAGCTTCAGCATGTTGTGATGCATTTTTATATATATGAATCAGCTTCAGATAATAATGCATCTTGCTTAAGATTTTTCACACATGATAATAAGCATAATTGTGATCATGCGATGGTGAATTTTTCTGACATTTTCAAGAAATTACGTGCACATAAGACAGGAAGAAACGACTTGGCTGTCTGTTTCTGGATTTTTTTACTATGCATTTTTATGATATTGCATGACGAGGAAGTTTCTAGCTAAAAAATATTACTTCATTATTATATCGTTCATGGGAAAAGCATGCGTTGAAAAAATTATACCCATTATATATGACCCGCTCGTGTTGCTTAACTTTACGAGTTTACTGGATCATAAGCATAAGCCAGGGCTTGAGCAGCTCAATGCTCAAGGCAATAAAGACTATATATAAGCTGTGCCCTTTGCATGTCAAATATGGAAAACAATTGAATCGTTTGAGAAACTACCTACTTCTCCTACTGCCCTTGTGCGGTGTTAAAGTATCATTATTAAGTCGTTTCATTTCCATGAATATTACAAACAATGAACGCATTTCATTTTAATTTGTGTGTCTTGTATAGACTAATAATAAAAACTCAAACGTGTGTATAGTAATTCTTGGGTTTTAAAGGGCTCCTGATTTCTTCATTCATTTGTTTCTCCTGCCTCTTCATTCATTCCGGCGACAGAGTGCATAAACTCATGCATATGGATACTCACGGATTTCCTCTCTCTCTCTCTCGTTTGTGAGATATGCCACGAAACGAATGAACGGACGGGCTATGTGTTGCTTCCCTTTACTGTATGGGGTTTACGAGGTCCCTTTCGTCCGTTATCGCGGATGTCTGGGTTGCAGCTGCCGTTTTTTTGTTCGTTTTTGTGTGCCTTGGCTTGGCTTGCCTGTTGTGCTAAGGGCTTAATGCAGCTGCTGCTGCTCCGGGTATTCTCTTCACCAGCCAGGTTGTAAACCCTCCATATAGGTCAGGGAGTAGCGTCGTCGTATGCTTTTTGGGCTTTAAAAACCCGGAACATCTGCTCACCAACCAGTTAACCAAGCAACAGCAATGTATACACAAATGCTTTCTCACCGATTTTCTCCATACAATCTCATACTACTTACAATGTATGGATGATCCTGTAAAAGTAGTTGCGAAATGCCAACTATGCAGTACACAAGGTTATGTTTTTCTGCTTCAACATTACAATGGATGAAGTGATTCTGAGTCCTGATACATCGTGCCAAAATGTGCCAACGCAAACTATTTCATTTCGCTGCACTTGAGATAGATGTGTATAGAGATATGTGCTTTGCTTGTCATTCATGTTAGTCATGTCTCGGTTACTGAGCTTCTTACCGAGAAAACGGCTACACGTTTGTTTTGCGTCGTTGTCGTTCTTTCTCTCTCGCTCTCTATCTCTCTGTTTCCAATCAAATTATCCTGTAGCAAACCAAACCAGCTACTAAAAATACAAAAAAATATCAGTCGCTCGTTCGTGTGCAGTCAGTCAGTCAACGTAAAGTATGCTTGGCAAGGGGGAAAAATCTCTCCACTTTTTGATAAATAACCAGATACACTAACGTTTCACTTTTTTACTCATGAATGTGCTTATAACCCTTCTCACTCCGGATTCGGTGAGTAATGACATGAGATTGTATTTTAAACCGCTGCGTGCATGCGATGCCATGCGGATGCACGTCAGAAAATATATAACCGACGGACGGACCGGGTTTTTATTTTTCATGATCGAGAGGGCTTTTAAAACGCTTTAATGTTTGGTTTTAAAAAAGTTAATAATTTTTTTAAACCATATGCATGTTCTTCCCCCTCTCTCTTCTTCGTTAAAAATGTCGTTTGGTGTTGTTTTAACCGAACCTTTATGAACTTGCACACATGGTTGCGTTGATTTGATGTGTGTGGTATGAGCTGTCGCGTTTTTTAAGAATCATCATCACAAGATGCTTCTTCAAGATTTAATGAACTGGAAACATAAAAAAGGAGGAAACTCGCATACGTGGGCTTAATTTCACGCCAATTTGCGTACACATTTCGTGACATAGATGTCAAACATCGGGGTTTTTAAAAATCCAGAGGAATGGTCATGAAACGTTAAAGTTTAGGAAGCTTTTTAATACCTTGCCAGTTGTTTAATGGTTTGATGAGCCCTCCATGCTCCGTGAGTCAGGGCGTTGTCTACAAACACGATTTATTGCGCTTGTGTACGCTTCTTTGAGCTTGTGCGACTTACAAATAAGCAACCTACTTAACATCATTATTTAATCGAATCTGAGTGATTCAATTCAATTTAACGTTGAATTTGATTTCTTTTGTAGCGGTATGCCGTCCCGGATGTCAGGGCACCTGCACCATCCCCGACACTTGTGAATGCCACTCTGGTTGGGAAGGCCCATACTGCTCTGAATGTGTCCGTTATCCTGGATGCAAGCACGGAAGGTGTAGCAAATCCTGGGAATGTAATTGTGAAGAGGGTTGGGGTGGCTTGTTCTGCAACCAGGATCTCAACTACTGTACCAACCATAAGCCTTGTAGAAATGGTGGAACATGCTTTAACACTGGACAAGGATCATACACTTGCTCTTGTCCCGTTGGCTTTATTGGCGCTGACTGCGAAACACGCGCTGATGGATGTACATGTCTCAACGGTGGCACTTGCAGGGTAAGCTAAAATAAAATAATTAACTCATTGAATTTAAATGCAATTTTCCCATAGTTTAAGATGACATACTCATGCATTGTTTGTTGTATTTTTATAGGAAAATGGTACAGCTGCGTTTTGTCAATGTCCTGAGGGGTGGAGTGGATTGAACTGTGAGGTGGCAAGTTTCACTTGTGACAGTACACCAAGTCCCTGTGCCAACGGAGGAAGATGCAGTGAAGAACCTAATAGCAACATTGCCACTTGCAATTGTGCACCCGGGTTCGGTGGCGTGAGATGTGAAACCAGCATCTCTGACAACGTTTGTCAGTGCCAAAATGGTAGGTTTTAATTCAAATGTATTTTTATTGCTTCGACGAATTTACGTGACACAGTTGAGTAATTTGAAAATTCCTTTGTTTACTTCAGGTGGAACATGTACATCAACAGGAGACTGCATTTGCACTCCAAACTTCTTCGGTTCCAAATGCTCATCGAATTCACTAGAAAGCTCAAAAATTTGCTCCACTGTAGTGTGCTCAAATGGTGGTACTTGTGTGCCGAACAAACAGGTGGCTGAGAAATATGACTGCGTTTGTGCGTTAGGATGGACAGGAGAGTTTTGCACTGTACCCGTGAATATTTGTGCCACCCTTCCATGTGCCAACGGTGGAACATGTTCCCCACTTCCCCAGAACAAATATAAATGCGAGTGTCCGAAACACTTTGGAGGACCCGACTGCTCAGACCCATGTGACTGCGAGAATGGTGGCGTATGTAAAATTTCAAACGAATGTATTTGTCCGGAAGGATTCACTGGTTCCAAATGCCAGGCTGCAAGTAACCACACATTCGTGACTCTTGGACTTCAGGACACGAACTCCAATGAAGAGACATTATCCGCTTCTCACGTCATCCTGGTCGTTTGTGTGAGTGTGGCCACGCCGTTACTTGTTGTTATTGCTGTTGCGGTTGTACTCATACTCAAAAAGAGAAAACGAACGGAACAAAGACGAAATGACGAGTTGGCAAGAAAACAAAATGAACAAAATACTGTGCAGTGTTTAACGAAAAAGTGTATTGATCCACATATGATAGTGAACACGTTTGATGATAACGTTCAGCCTGTCAGGACAAGTAATAAGTGCTCCAATTTAGACCTTAGTTTTAAGGCTGATCAAAAAAACTTTAAAAGCATAGCAGAGTTCAAGCATAATAGCAACAGTCAACTTCAAATCAACGGGCCACCACACAATATGCCTGTTGACCCTTGTGCAACAAGCACGTTTAACGCTCCCGAGTCAAAGTCGTAAGTATCCCATACTGTTTATTCATTCAAATATTTTTTTAATGTATTCTCAATACTGAATAGCATGACTAAAATTGGATATTTTTGTGTTTATAGTGACGTGTATGCGACAGTGAATGCTGTACAGCAGTGTTCGCCCTCGTCCTACCACGCGTTTCAGCAGACTGCGGGAGGAGGAGTGGGCGTCCCCCCAGCGCTGCTACGTTCAAGCACGCGCTACTCGACGTACTCGTACCAACTAGCCCCTTCCTCAGCGACGTCGCTGCACCAGCACTTATCGACAGCGGCGCTTCGCAATAGTCTGCTGCTAAATAGTTCGTCAGCAGACACGTCCCCCGCGTCAACGACGTGTTCTACATATTCTAGTAATTTAAATAATAATTCTCCTGTGATCACAGCATCACCATCATCAGACTCTAAAATAAACAATAATTTGGCGACGGAAGTGTGACAGTAGGACATAGTACCAATATTACGAGTTGGTCGTAAAATATTTATTTTTGACTGTGTAGCTTTTTAATGCAACGGTTAAATTAGTAACATATACACTATATATTATTGTTCTCGACGATAAGAATAATTATTGACAGACGATTGATACACATGAGAATATATTGTGAAAGTCTAGAAAATTTTTACAACACGATTAACAACCGATCGTCGTTATTAATTATAATTAATATTATGATCTCCCAAAGACTGCGTCGTTCCTTTCAAATGAATTATATATATATATACAACTTAGGTTTAGGTTTATGCATCCCATATACATATTCATCATTATATCATGAGAGAATAATCGTTGATATGAAATACATATATTTTTTTTGGGTACGACTTTAGTATTTTTCTTTAACTTTATAGTCATGTATTTGTTTTGTTATATATCATATTCGTTTGTACATAGCCATGTGTAGCTAATTCATGTTTACAGAAGAGAAGAAAAAGAAAACCATTTATTAAATCAAACATATATTATAACGTGATCAAGAAAGAAAATAAAATTGACATTGTGAAATGAATAACCAAACATGATCTTCACTGAATTCCTCAATTTACAACGCAACGATATAGATGCTCAAAAAAGATCTTCTCATCATACCCATATCCATAACATATCAGAGCACTGCACACATATATATCTTGTCCTTCAACATAAGAAACAACCCGTGATGGTTCGTCTTAGTACCACCATACGCTGTATAATCCTTGCTTGTCCAGTACCGTGAGTGTATGCAGGAGGGAGGATTTCCGGTGGACAAACATAATAAATGGTATAATTAATTTACCTTTTTTGGGGGAGCAAGCGAAAGCAACCAGCAGCATCCCAGAGCTTCTTTCAAGAATACTTTCAAGATACGAAGCAAAAGGGGGTATGTAATGTGTGTATATAGTATATATATATGTTCATGCATTTGAGAGTCACGACTGGGTGTATTAATAAAAAAGTAAGCAGCGAGCCCAAAAACTACTTACCACCACATTATGACGAATATATACATTTTATAGTTTGATGTTGGAAGAAAACCACGAGAGGATAAACCAACCCCTTCTGTTTTAATGCATTTTTTAGCCTCTTGAACGTATAATTTTCAGCATTATGAATTCATGCCCATGTATTTTTAGAACAGCACAATCTGCATAATAACGTTATGTAACGTGCTCTTTACTACAGGAATTTATGCATTAATGCGCTTCTTCTTCTTCTCCTCTCTCAGGTACTTGCTTAAGAACACACAACTACCACCACCACCACACGACATAAAAGAGTGCTTTTGTAAATCGGACGAAGAGGACTCACTCATTTTTTGGTACCTAAAAAGAGCAATTGTGTGATGTGATGTGATGCGATGATTGAATTGAATGAACGAGAGAGTTTACAGAGTGAGGAATTTTAAGAAACTTTTCTATTATTCAAAATGGAGCTATTTGCACCGCCCAGGTTTTTTAATTTAATTTACCCTCTGCATACATAAGTAAGTGTTATTTTAATTTTCCTCACTTGTGACGACGGCTGACAACGACTCGTGGACAATGAGCAATTTGTACAAGTGTATTTGATGGAAACATTGAAAAGGCTCACTAATGTGTCATTGTTCGTATTTTTCCAAGATTTGGAATATTTTTAAACGTATTTTTCTTCATAATTTTTTTGAATACGCTCATTTTAGAATAATGTTCCGTGACCACACATGATGTGGAGGATTTGTCGATACAACATGAAATTCCACAAAAGCGTCATCATGAGGTACACCGAACAATAGATGTAGGATTTGTTTAAACGAATTAAAACCACCACCACCTATTATGCTCCTGAAATGCATTTGAAATTCAAACGCATCGTATCGTTTTGCATTTATATTGAAATACTTACTCTTTTTTTTACTCCTCTTGATGAAATAGTTAAAACTTTTAGAGAGAAAAGCGTGCTCACCCGACCGTTCATTTTGTTATGTCATTATATTTTATGTCTTGATGTTCGGCTAGTCGTTTTAATCTCATACGAAAACCTTGTCTTTATCATCATCCTCTTCAGGAATTTTTTAAACGTGTGGGGTGGTTTCAGACTTTTTAAGCTTGTTGATCGAGCAAGGAACGTGATTCTTTAGTGATTCTCGGTAGTCACTCCGTGTTGTCGGGATTTCTAACTCTTTTTATACAATATCCTAATTCAATGATCATCATCATTCCCAACTTGATCCAAATCCAATAACAAGGTTTAATTTACGTTATTTCGGTAGCGATACTTTCGTCACTTTTTACTTTTGCTTCAGGGAATCTTATGAATCACGACGATATATGAGATGATGGGTAAAATATGCCTTGCAGGGATAACAAATTAATGTGTAGCATTCCTCACTCTCTATGATTGACCGTAACGAATTCATCCGTGCCCGATTATCTGTACACACAATATCGTTCATTACTTTTTGTCCCTTTTTTTCTTGACACATGACACTTTATAATTCATAACCCTCATCATTTTCCTTTTGTGTGTTTCCAAAAGCATTCTTTTCCCTTGCATACCTGCCTTGTCAGTCAGTCACTGACCGACATAGATGCTCGCTAATGAGCAACATATTTTTATTGAAAAATCGCGTCCTTATCCATTCTCCTTATAATTATTGTGCTTTTTTTAAAGTCACCCCAACTGGGTTAGTTATTGCTTCTTCTCCACTCAAAAAAGTAGCCTGAAATGTTTCCAGCGTCCAGAGAAACCCAGACGTGAGTTGAATAGAAAGTGCTTCATTTTTTTCGACTCAGGAGGAATACTTGAGAAAGGGTCGTGCACGATTACGTGTAATTTTCGTCAAGTACTCGAGTACGCTTACGTATAGGTCAGCAGCATACATTGTGGATAAAAAGTAGCTTTTAACCAACACTTCTTCTTCTTCGTTTCCACTTGTAATCTCTGACTCTGACTAGTCAAGACAAGGGACTTGAGTTGACTACGGCGAAGCAGGCGGCGATACACATACAGACGGCGGCAGGTTCCTGTTATGATGAACGAGCAGTGTACTTTTCGACTTTATCGTTTTTTTCCAATTTGAATGAAATTTTCAAAACCATGCAGTTTGGCGTGGATATGTATCCAGTGACGTGAACTCGACTTGACTTGTCTTTTTTCGACTTTTTACGTTTGTGAACAAGACACTCTCAAGTGGAGTGACGGATGAAACGTTCAAGTGTTCATGAATAAGAATTATATATATTTTTTCTTCACATGATTGGGCTGCCTAATTGGTTTATATTATCTAGACTTTCAAAGAAACACACACAAAAGCTATATATTTTTTTGGTACTTGTAAGCATACACTATGGAGCTTTTCCCACACCAAGAACAACGTAATGCTCGTATGCTCAATTATCCGTGTAGGAAATTAAGGGCAAAAAGAACAATTCAAAGTTTCAAAGACTCTGACTGAGCGAGCTTGCTTTTGAGGTTTACGAGAGCCAAGGATTAGGTACAAGGATCAGAGGCAGAACAAAACTTTTTGAGATAAAAAATTAAAGTTCACAAGAAAATGGGAATAAACGTATATATATATTTTGTACGGAACGAGTTCGTTCGCTTCGAGGTTTGTGATTTATGATGATGCGACGTTGCTCCTTGTTTTTAACACGACACTATGGCATTTTAATTTGATAACAAAAAGATACATCCCATACGNATACGCTTTTGTTTGTTTAATGGACTCCTTTTCTATACCGTAATGTCATCATTACGCACCACTTGCTGCTGCGCACTGCATCAACCAACCTCAACATCACTCTACTTATGCTAACGATAAGTCGAAAAGTTCAAATGCGAAGCTTTCTTTAAGCCACGTTACTTTAGTTCTGATTAATCCATACATGAATCGGTATTTTTTTTAAATAATCATTGCGATTATTGGGAATTAGAACACTCTTCTGTGTTAATTTGAAGAATTCAGTCATCATTGAGCCCGTGGAGAGTCAGTTTTGTTTGCAGATTTCAGAGTGCCCCAAAACACTATAGCAGGCCAATAGCTAACGTTTCAGGATGCCCCGACCGTCCTGTTCTCTAAACGATGTTGCATATTTCCCCTGACAAACTTTTCTAGCTATAGCTTGTTGAAACTAATGTCATGTGAAGAATTCTCAGGCATATACACAAACGTAACAGATTTGTAAGTAAAAGCTGAAAAAAATGAACAAGTAAACAGACTACTAAGGGTTAAGGATTATATATTGAAACAAAAGACGTAGAGATAATTTCTGCCAGAAAAGATAAGAGCAAATGTCTAAGCGATAAAAATTTGTTTTAAGCTCTAACACGTACTTGAATAAGTTTTCCTTAATGAAGCAGTAAAACTGTTTTCGTTGGTTTATGATAAGGAGTGTCGTAAAAACAAGATGTTCTGAAAAAAGAATTTTTTCTTATCACCACAACTAAGACGTTTGCATAGCGCTCATAATATTTTTAGAGCATCTTTCAATTACCAATAATATACTTTCACCATAATTCTACCGTTTTTCCTGCGCCGGATTTCCTATACATAGAAATTCCATTTCAATTTTGCTGGTGAAGATTGAGGAGAGTAACATGGTTGCCTCCCACATTTCATATTGATGCCAAGATTGCAAACGTAAACACCACCAAGAAGCTTGAAGCTTGACATGAATCCTTGATTACGCGACACGATTCGGTTATATATTTATTTACTTAGAAATGAGGATAACGTGACTTGGGCCAATATACTCAATACCACACAACATAACCATCTAACCAAATAACCCACCCACGCGTCCGGAAATGGGATAACTTATCATATATACATTCTTGATGAATCGAAGAAATCAATCACTTTGTTTGTGGCACGAGTCAATTCCCAAAACGTATCTTATCATTGATTTTATGTTGTGTGTGTGTGCTATAAAACCCACAAACAATTGCGTGTGTCATGTATTCAGGTGAGGGTCGTGTAAAGAAAAACATTTTTATTGCGCATTCGTAAACGCGTATATGCGTATAATAGCATCATAATTTTTGGAAAGAAGTTTACAATCGAGGATCCCTTTTACATTTTTATTGGACTTTTTGTTCCAACCGAACACCCAGTTTTATGACATGATATGCGTACGCTTCTTAAACGTGGGTGCTCTCCATAACCATCATATCACGCACGATTGCATTGGGTCTTCTCTTTTACCTTGTCTTTATGTGAGGTGATATATAAATCCAATCCAATCCAATCAAGGTCCTAAACAAACTCACCTTTGTGCCTGATTTACAATACCAATGTAAAAGATCCCGTTTTCTTTCTCCTCCATTTTTATTATCATACCTGGGTGTTCGAGTATCGTAAAAACGGGACTGTTTACCAAAAAAATGTGAGTTGTCTTTTCTTCGCTTTGGAATCAAATCTCTTGAAAGGTCAGGTACGTGTGCTTTACGGTGCTTTTACTTTTTCTTTAGGTTATCTTGGCAGGTGGCATCATGCCACGATATCATACAAAAGAGTCACCTTCGAACAAATGAACCTATTTTCAATCGTCACTCTTCTTCTCCTCATTCGCAATTAAACAACCGGATAAAGCTGAAAGCGTTTAAGAATGAATATGTACAAGGTTTTATTTATATGAACGAGTGACGAAACTTGTTGAAAGTGTGGAGTTGTGAAGCGTGGCGTTATGAAAATGTTAAGAATGATATTCCAGGGACGAGCTTGTTCGTGGGAACGTTTTGAACAAGCATAAGGTTCTACATGTGAATGATGGAAGCGTGAAAACATCAAAAAACGATGATGCTCATGATGATGATGATGTGG
>JAANSM010000218.1:0-36383 GCA_036850725.1 Orchesella villosa | reverse complement strand
TTATCCAAAACGGATCGTAAACAAAACCCATTTTCATTTGTATCCAGTTCCATTTGTCTCTTGAGCTCCCACCACTTAACTTTTAGCAGAGATCAGAAAGGTACAACTTACGAGTACAACGCACACCGCGCAAGTAAAGTACTTACTATTTTGTATTTTACCAAAGCCCTAGAACCCGATATCAGCAGTAACAGTTTTGTTAGGGGGTTAACCAATTTTCATACCTATTTGCTACCAACAAATGTTTCATTCATTCATTCCTCCATGCAAATAAATATTCTGTTTCATCCAAACAAACGATCCATCCCCTTTCCTCTATCTCCTCTGATGAAAACAATAGAAAAAGCAAGGATTTATAGCTCTGGACAAATTATGCATATCACTTTGCGTCTAGTCAAGCCAGCTAATACACATGTTTTGTATAGTAGATAAGGCCGGGTGGAGTTGTGTAACTTCAGGAACAAATCTAAATCTTTCATTCAGTTTTTTTGTTCTGAAACACAACCGTCGAGTCATACTGATACTGATTCTAATACTACAAGTAACAAAAGTAATTTTTACGCCAAACTCCAAACCATTCGTCATTGATAATGATTTTTATCTTTTCTCTGAGTATATGTGGAATTTCGGAATGCATCTATCTCTTTTTTCCCCAACCAAACTATTCATTATTATTTGTAGATCTCCTTTTTTGTCACAAAAAAGATACATTTTGTTCCTCGTTCACTGGGGTGGCTTGGCTTTGGCAATGGCATTCATGGAAGAACACTTTTTTCACTCATTCTCAAAAAAATTCATTCCCTCATTCTCATCCATCCATTCATTCATTAGATCAACACAAGGGGATTCATTTCACATGCTGACTTTAACACAAAACATGTGCATGAGTATAATGCTGTATATATAGATAGCTATTATTACTATTGAAGACTTCACACACTTACTACCATTACTGTGTCCAAAGTCCAAAACATCTCCCACTGATTTTGTTATTATGACTGTTTGCATGAAAGTATGAAACGTCCTGTGACTTCCTCTTGATCTTCTTCAAATGACAAAAGTGGTTGTGAGCCATTGTTTAGTTTTCTGCTCCATCCTATTCTATGTATGTGAGGAAGAGAGGAAACAGGGAGTATAATGTGGTCTACATCGAAGTGGCATGTGCTTTTGCACGATTCATTGTCACTCATACATATGTACTTGTAACGATGTTGATATATCCTTCGTATATTTCTCAAATATCGTATCATTTCTCATTTCCCTTTCCTTTTTAGTGTATACTGTAATGATATACATATGTCGTCTCGTCTCTGACTCTGGAACAAAAATTCAAGACCGTGAATAGAAAAAGTATCACATTTTTGTTTGCTTCAAACTCTAGAGAAGTTGACAGCTTCAAGTTAGCACTATATACTTCTGCTACTGAAACGAAAATTGGTAGACTGAGAGTCTTGTTTTTGTTGTAGCTTAGAGAAGGTAGTCGGTATCATCATCATCATCATCTTTTTCTGATGGTGATGATGACAATAAGATTCCCACCATCATTATTATTGACACTACAAGACCCCTGCAGAGATATTCAGGGATGTCTAACCAACCAATGTCAACAAGAGGAAGGCCCTCCCAGAAATACTTTTATTTTTTCTCACTTCTTTTAAAGATATGGATATGCATGGCATTATAGTCAATAGCAGTCGAGTACTATAGAAAAATGTGAGTAAAAAATTCATTCTGGAAAAAAATACGTTTTTGCAACCTCAACTTGACAGTCTACAAGAATAATTGAAAAATTGATTTAAAAACCAAAGCCAGGCCTGGGTGTAAAAGTTTGAGTAGTATTTTTATCTTGTGGGACCCACAACAAAACGTTTGAGAAAGCCATTGACGCATGCATATAATATTTTCACCTATCTTGTTCTTCCCCGTTCCCACGATGCTTTTGAGTTGAGATGATGATACCAAACCAAACCAACCAACACAATTGGAAATTGTCTGTGTACTTTTACGTATGTTCTTCCTATCTCTTTTTAGCTTTGAAATTTTCAAAGAGATATCCTAAGTCCCTTGTTGTCACATTAGCTTTTTAGCCCACCCATTTCGACCACAAAGAGTTTTGTTCATTGAAGCTTAATTTACTTTGCTTCCTTATTGCATTTTAGCAGGTTTAAAGTCCTTTTTGACAATAGAAGATTAATGTACCTTACAAACTTTAAAGTGCATCGAGCATGGGAGTAGAACATTTTTTCCATTTTTCGGTAAGTTCATTCATGGATCATCCTATTCTTAAAGAGATATAAATATGCTGATAATATGCTCATTATCACTTTACCTCAATTTTTAACTTTTCTTTGTTAAGAAAGTTATAAGAACATTTTACCATAGGAGGGTGGTCTGGTCTGGTCTGTCAACTTAAAGATTTTTGGATAACTGTGAAATTAAAAATAGGTAATTTGAAAAGATTTTATTTTTTCACTGCAATCCCAAATTTTCAAGCTCAACTTTCACATGACCTGCTTGCTCCAGTGGACAGAATGACCACAACCCTCTGACTCATGTTTTGTACATTTCTCGTATGTACCACCATGTATGAATGGTTGGGAATTCATTAATTGTCGCTACCGAAGAAGTTGTGACTTTTGTTCAATTTTAGAGTTGAGGATTAACTTAAGACGTTTTCATGCCTAGTAGGCAACTCAAACTCATATTACACACATCATTAGATAGTTGCACAGCTTGGCGTTTTGAGCTCATATTTACTTTGGCTCGGAAAACCTTTGAGGAGAAATAACAAGGTGTAACATTACTTACAAATGAGACTAATTTGGGAAGAAAATGTTGTAAAACTTAAAGGCCTTATATATGTATGTATGATGTCGTTGTCATTTGCATGAGTAATTACTTCAAGGTTAAGTTTCAAACTTGTGCAAACTTCTTATAGTCCGAGGATGAGTAAATGCATAAACTAAAATGGTAAAGGTAATGCATAATACTTACATACATATCATGACAGCACCAAGGATTTTACACTAAATGCTACCTTAAAAGTGAGACGGACTTTCTACCCGAACCTGTTTAAATGTACTGGACAATGCGGGGAAATCTTATACTATCTAATATTTCATTGTTACCAACGCCATTGACTTTTACCAAGGAGGTTGGATGGGCGCGTTGGGCTCCAAACGCACGCAAAACCAAAGCAACCCCATTAAAAATTTCTTTGGTTTTTACTTGACTTTTACCAAGACATATAGAAACAAATCTTTTGCCATGCTTTTACTGTGGTGTGTGCATTGATAGTAAATCCGTAATTCCTAATTTTGAAATTATTTTCTTTTCCCCTACATCATCTCTAAACCCGACATCCCCACTATAAACTGTAGCTGCCAATAAGTTTTAAACACTAGTACCAAATACATACAAATAAATACCAAAAAAAATACTAGTAACGCCGAGTTCGTATTCCCTTTAAATTTAACATGTCAGGAAACTCACAAGACTCTGGAAATGGAACTTTCACATCTCCAAATACCCACCCCTATCTGCCCCCAGAAGTAGCGTAGAAGAAACCTTACAGTTCAACTTTAAGTAGAAATTTATTTATTTAAATTTACGCATTAGTTATTGCATATTTTTTAAATTTCGTTTAGATTTGGGCCAAAATCTTTCGTGACTTACCAGCACATGATCTGCTTTCAGTTACAGCAACATGTCTTGAATGGAAAGAGCTGTTGTCTTCAGATAGAACATTTGCATTGCTTGAGCTGGTAGCATTAACTTCACACGCCATAAATGATGATAATTTAGCAATTAAAAACTGATTTTCTTTGTATTTAGGTCCTCCCATTGCTGAACCTTAACAAACACGCCATTCTAACGTGCCGGGAAGTCAGCAGAGGTGCAAAAAAATCGGTCGACATTGTACTGGAATCTTTAGGAACGGAAGAATACAATTATACCTACGAGCACCAAGATTCCATTGGCGAGACAAATTTTAAGTCAGCGTTTCAGCAGATTAACAATGCATATTGTTTCTCCAACTTTTTTCCTGTGGTTAGAAACTCTGCTCAAAGTTTTATCAATCGGGTGGGAGAAAATAGAAATCGGAAAGATAATCCGTTCCTAACCAGAAACATCGACATTCCCATAAATTTTGAAAGTGATGCTACCTTTACAGCCATGGAAAGAATGCTCACCCTCTTTGGCCATCATGTATGGGATTTATCCATTACGGCTGATATCAATGATATCAATGAAGATGAAGAAGACGAGGATAACTGGGTTAGGGCAGTGATTTCAACGATAAAACTACCACGGCTCCTGCAACTCGTTCCGAATCTCAAAAATCTGAGGTTCTCCTCCTCTGGTCCGGATAATATGCTGCTTGTTGGGGGAATAAGACCAAACCAACTTCCAGAACTCCCAAATCTTGTTACCCTAAGTTTTGAGGATTGGTTTGACGACCAGTCTCTACCATTCGCAGTGCTATGTCGGTATGGACAGCAGCTTACGCGGTGGAATGACTGCCGAAATAGTTCCGTACTTCAGCTGGATGATCTCACCGTGGATGGTTTGAACAATATGCTTCCAAGACTGAGAAAACTTCAAGTCAGTAGTACCTTAGCGTCCGCGCTACCTAAGTTGGCTAACGTTAACTGGAAGTTGGAAGAGCTAACAATTGAGTCATTTTATCAGTGGACAACTAAAGATTTGTTGAACATCATCAACAACTTCAGTCAAACATTGATTAAGCTACAAATCAAAGCTACAGTAAATTACCCTGAACGATGGGACACTGTTAAACCTGAGTCCTTGTTCGATGCAATTTCAGAATTGTTTGGATCTTCACCATGTAAAGCTGTACCTAAATTACAAGTTCTGAGTCTCAACGTGGCTTTCGCTGAAATAGAGGAGTATAATTGGTTTTGGAAATATGCATATACAATGTTCGGCCATTTGAGAGAGCTTCATTTTGATACGTTCTTGTGGAGTGATGAGAGAAGCATTAACGAGCTGTCTGTTGAATATATTTTTCAAAAACTGCCGAATCTTGAAAGGATTATGCACTGGACAAATTTTAATGGAGAAAAGCTACTGCATGATATGTTTGCTAGAGACTAAATTTTCCCTTATTAAAGCTTTTTTGTAATTTAAGATTTTGATACTTCACTTATGTACAGGAACCATTTGTGATATAAATTGTCATTTATTTGAGCAAAGCTAAATTAAAAAGTGTGACATGCCAAGTTGAAGTTGCCACTACAGTTCATTCATTCTTTGTGGTACCCATAGATTATAGTATAGTTATATTTCTTTGGTGTTACCATCGCCATTTGTTAAATATAAACACTGAGAGTATACAGTAAATTTATTGTATACTCTCAGAGTAAACACTTTCACTTCTCCATACAACAAAAAGTTTGCAAAATCTGTTATTCATTCGCATCATCACGAATTACATAATGAAACGTAATCTGACCAGCACTGAAATACAAAAAACTATCCGACTTGGTGAAATAGTTAAAATGTCAAGCACTTCAAAATACCCCGAAAGTGGAACTTGGTCGATTCTTGTGTCACCAAACACCAACTATTATTTACCTCCAGAAGTAACGTAGAAAAAACTTCAGACCCCAAAAAATCAAACATTTATATTTTATATGCATTTTAGTTTTGCAACAGTCAATAATTATATGAGCACAGTCAAAATTTCCTGCACTTAATTTTGTTTTCCAGATATGGGCCAAAATCTTTCATAATTTATCTGCACAAGATGTGGTTTCAGTTACAGAAGCATGTCCAGAATGGAAAGAGCTGTTGGAATCCGAACGAAAATATGCATTACTTGAGCAAGTGTTGCCTCTCCTAAACCTGCCCTTGCGCACGACTCTAAAATGTAGGGAGGTGAGTAAGGGTGCCAAAAAAGCTGTCGACAACCTCCTCGAAATTTTTGCGACAAAAAAACATAACTACTTGTTTGAACATGAAGAATCCGAATCTCGCAGACACTTTAACATGGTCACGGATGTAATTGACTTTCATTACTACGATTTCTCGGATTCATTCATGAGACCTAAACGAACAGTTCAAAACTTTCTGAACCATATGGGAGAAAACAGAGATCCTGGGAAAAATCCGTTTGTTACTAGAAGCCTCAGTGTTCCACTGTATTTTGAGAATGATGATGACTTCACACCTGTGGAACGAATGTTGACTCAATTTGGTCATCATATTTGGGCTCTAACCATTCTGGTGGAGATACTGATCTTGGATGATGCAGTAGAATGGGAAGAAGACGGAGAGGAACCATTCACAGTCACAGCATCATCAAAAAGACTACCCAATCTTCTCAGTCTCGTTCCAAATCTCAAAATGTTAGACGTTAGCGGCTGCGATACAATATCTCTTCGTTTGGTGTTGGTGGGTGATATAAGTCCAGGTCAGCTTCCAGAACTTCCAAACCTGGTAACCTTAAGTTTTGGAAATTGGTTCAAGGAGGCATCACTGCCGTTCACAATCCTTCGTCGGTATGGTCCTCAGATAACTACTTTGATAGATACTAATCTTCATTCTTTGCTTCAATTATACGACCTCACAGTGACTGCCTTAAATGAGCTACTCCCAAATCTTAAAAAGTTGGAAGTTAAAGTCGCACGTGGTGCAGCGTTAACAAAACTGGCAAATGTTAATTGGAAGTTGGACGAGCTAACAATTGGTTTCTTGTGTGGGCGTTCGCTAAAAGAAGATCTCTTCAACATAATCAACAACTTTCGTCAAACATTGGTTCAGCTTCAAATCAATGATAAAGTAAATCACAGGCTGAGTGAAGTATCTGAACTCGTGAAGGATAATGTTTCAGTAGAACTTATCCCTCCGCCAATCGAAGCATTGCCCCATCTCAAAATTCTATGTTTAAATATTTGCTTCACTCAGTTAGATGAGTATGATTTTTTCTGGAAATTCGCACGCAATATAATGAGCAATTTGGAAGAGATTCATTTCCATCCCTGGCATTGGTATGTCGACGAAGAGGGGACTATTGACAATATGTTGGCCAATGAAATATTTCAAAAAATGCCGAATATCCGAAAGATTTTGCATTGGTGGAAACGTAATGCTGGACGACTACAGTTACACGTGTTTACGAGAAACTAAAACGTAAACTTTTATTACTCCACTCAATTTTCGAAAATATATTTCTCTACACAGCAATGCATAATAAATGAAATGAAGTGAAGATGGTTGTATGTCTTAAATATAAATCTACTTTTTTATGTTATTGTTTACGCGTTATATGTATGTATGGTACTTCCTATGCAGCCAGGTATATAAATAAAATGTAATACTCAATCTTCATCAAAATTAACCATGACCAACCCAATTCATTAACTTTGTGGACACGGAGATTTTAAATAATTGTAAAATTAAAAATAGTTAATTTGAAAAGATTTTATTTTTCACTGCAATCCCAAATTTCCAAGCTCAACTTTCACATGACCTGCTTGCTCCAGTGGACAGAATGACCATAGCCCTTTGCGGACTCTGACGTTTTGTACATTTTTACTGTATACCAGCATATACGAATGGTTAGAAATTCATTAATTGTCGCTACCGACGAAGTTGTGACTTTTGTCCAATTTTAGAGTTGAGGATTAACTTAAGACGTTTTCATCCCAAGTAGGCAACGCAAACTCATATTACACACATCATTAGATAGTTGCACAGCTTGGCGTTTTGAGCTCATATTTACTTGGCTCGGAAAACCTTTGAGTAGAAATAACAAGGGGTAGAATTACTTACAAATGAGACTTATTTGGGAAGAAAATATTGTAAAACTCATGTAGGATATCATTGCCATTTGCATGAATAATTACTTCAAGGTTAAGTTTCAAACTTCTTATAGTCCCATAATATACGCTTATATTGATAATGTAAAACAGAGCTAAGGTCTTTGAAATCTAACGACGAGTGTGCCTAATACTTATCATGACAAGATTAACTGAACTAGACAATGCGGTGAAATATAATGGTTTCTAATATTTCATTGTTACCAACACCATTGATTTTTTCCAAGTAGGTTGGATGGACGCGTTGGGCTCCAAACGCACGCAAAACCAAAGCAACCCCATTAAAAATTTCTTTGGTTTTTACTGTGGTCTATTAGTGCAATTCCTAGTTTTGACATTTTTTCCCCTACATCATCCCCGACATCCCCACTATGAGCTGTAGATGTCCACAAGTTTCAAACATTGGTAACGCCGATTCCGTTTTCGCTTTAACATGTCAGGAAACTTAAAAGACTCTGGAAATGGAACTTTCACATCTCCAAATACCAACCCCTATCTGCCCCCAGAAGTAGCGTAAAAGAAACTATACAGTTCAAGAAATTTATTAATTTTTTACGCATTTGTTATTACGTAATTCTATTAATTATTTTGTTCAGATTTGGGCCAAAATCCTTCGTGACTTACCAGCACATGATCTGCTTTCAGTTACAGCAACATGTCCTGAATGGAAAGAGATGTTGGCTTCGGAAAGAAGATTTGCATTGTTTGAGCTGGTAGAACAAAATGTGCATATTTTAAATTGTGATAATTTAGCTGACTTAGCAGTTGAAGATTTTTTGGTATTTAGGTCCTCCCATTTCTGATCCTCAACAAACAAGCCATTCTAACGTGCCGGGAAGTCAGCAGAGGTGCCAAAAAATCTGTCGACAATGCACTAGAAACTTTAGGAACGCAAGAGCAAAATCTTACCTACGAGCACCAAGATTCCATTGGTGAGAGAAATTTGAAGTCGATCATTCAACAGATTAGCAAGGCATATTATTTCCCCAACTTTTTCCCTGTCGTTGGAAACTCTGCTGAAAGTTTTATGAATCGGGTGGGAGAAAATAGAAATCGGAAAGACAATCCCTTTCTAACAAGAAGCATCGACATTCCCATAAACTTTGAAAGTAATGCTACCTTTATAGCCATGGAACGAATGCTCACTCATTTTGGTCATCATGTATGGGATCTAACCATTACGGCTGATAGCCATATCCATAATGAAGATGAAGAAGACGAGGATAATTGGGTTAGGGTAGAGATTTCAACGATAAAACTACCACGGCTCCTGCAACTCGTTCCGAATCTCAAAACTCTGAGGTTCTCCTCCTCTGGTCCGGATAATATGCGGCTTGTTGGGAAAATACGACCAAACCGACTTCCAGAACTCCCAAACCTTGTCACCCTAAGTTTTGACGATTGGTTTGACGACCAGTCTTTACCATTAGCAGTGCTACGTCGATATGGGCAGCAGATTACGCGGTGGAATGACTGTGTTAATTGTTCCGTACTCCAACTTGATGTTCTCTTCGTGGATGTTTTAAACAATATGCTTCCAAGTCTGAGAAAACTTCAAGTCAGTCGTATCTTTGCGTCAGCGCTACCTAAGTTGGCAAAAGTTAACTGGCCGTTGGAAGAGCTAACAATTGAGTCCTTTGATGAGTGGACAACAAAAGATTTTTTGAAAATTATCAACAACTTCAGCCAAACTCTGATTCGGCTAAAAATCAAAGCTACAGTAAATTACCCAAAACGCTGGACCAATGTTAAACCTGAATCCTTATTCGATGCAATTTCAAGATTTTTTGGGTCTTCACCATGCAAAGCTGTACCTAAATTACAAGTTCTGAGTCTTAACATGGCTTTCACAAAAACAGATGAGTATAAGTGGTTTTGGAAATATGCCTATGTTATGTTCGGTCATTTAAGCGAGCTTCATTTTGATACGGTTTCGTGGTGTGATCATGATGAGAGGCATATTAGCGAGCAGTCTGTTACACATATTTTTCAAAAACTGCCGAATCTTCAAAGAATTTTGGATTGGAGAAATTTTAATGGACAAAAGCTGCTGCAGGATGTGTTTATTAGAGACAAAATTTTCCCTCATTGAAGATATTTTGTAATTTAAGAGTTTGTACTTCACTTATGTACCATTAGTGTGTTAATTTTCATTTATTTGAGCAAAATAAAATTAAAAGTGTGACATGCCAAGTTAAAGTTAATATCTCTACGCCACGTGGCCACTACTACCTTCATTATTTGTGTTACCATCACCATTCGTTAAGAAAACTCAGTAAACAACTGCATTTTAATTTAAACATCCTTCACTTCTCCATATACAACAAAAAGTTTGCAAAATCTGTTATTCATTTGAAGCATAACGAATTACATAATGAGACGTTATCTTACCCACACTGAAATACAAATTTAAAACTATCCGGCTTGGGGAAATAATTAAAATGTCGGGCACTTCGAAAGACCCCGAAAGTGAAACTTGGTCGATTCTTGTGTCACCAAACACCAACTATTATTTACCTCCAGAAGTAATGTAGAAAAAACTTCAAAGCCCCCCAAAAACAAACATTTATATTATTCATAGTATCATTTATTGCAACAGCGAATCCAATGTGAGCACATTTTATGTATATAATCTTATTTTGCAGATATGGGCCAAAATCTTTCATAATTTATCGGCAAACGATTTGATTTCAGTTACTCATGTATGTCCAGAATGGAAAGAGCTGTTGGAATCAGAACGAAAATATGCATTACTTGAGCAAGTGTTGCCTCTCCTAAACCTGTTCTGGCCCGAAATGCTAAAATGTAGGGAGGTGAATAAGGGTGCCAAAAAAGCTGTCAACCACTGCCTCGAAACTTATGCAACAAACCGACATAACTACTCCTTTCAACATGAAGAATCCGATTCTCGCAGACACTTTAACATAGTCTTAGGTATAATTGACTTTCTTTACTACCGTTTCTCTGCTGTCTTCATGAGACCTAATCGGTCAGTTCAAAACTTTCTAACCCAAATGGGAGAAAACAGAGATCCTGGGAAAAATCTATTTGTTACTAGAAGCCTTCGTGTTCCACTGCATTTTGAGAATGATGATGACTACACACCTGTGGAACGAATGCTTACTCGATTTGGTCATCATGTTTGGGATCTAACCCTTCTGGCGGAGAGACCACGCTTGGATGAAGCAGTAGAATGGGAAGAAGACGAACAGGAACCATTCCATATATCATCAAGAAAACTACCCGAGCTTCTCAGTCTCGTTCAAAATCTCAAAACGTTAGACATCAGGTCCTGGGATCCAACATCTAGTCTTCCTTTGATGGTGGGTGATATAAGACCAAGCCAACTTCCAGAACTTCCAAACCTAGTAACCCTAAGTTTTGATCAATGGTTTAAGGAGACATCTCTGCCATTCACGATCCTTCGTCGGTATGGTCCTCAGCTAACAACTTTGATAGATACTTACTATCACTCTTTGCTTCGGTTGGACGACCTCACAGTGACTGCTTTAAATGAGCTATTCCCAAATCTTAAAAAGTTGAAAGTTAGGCTCGCATATGGTTCAGCTGTAACAAAACTGACAAATGTTAATTGGAAGTTGGACGAGCTAACAATTGGATTCTTGCGTGGTCCTACACTAAAAGAAGATCTCTTCAACATAGTCAACAACTTTCGTCAAACATTGGTTCAGCTTCAAATCAATGATAAAGAAAATAACAGGAATGAACTACGTGAACTTGTNACACTAAAAGAAGATCTCTTCAACATAGTCAACAACTTTCGTCAAACATTGGTTCAGCTTCAAATCAATGATAAAGAAAATAACAGGAATGAACTACGTGAACTTGTAGAGGATAACATTTCAAGGGAACTTAACACTTCGCCAATTGAAGCATTGCTCCATCTCAAAATTCTATGTTTAAATATTGACTTCATTCAGTTAGATGTGTATGATTGGTTCTGGAAATTGGTGCCTAATATAATGAGCAATTTGGAAGAGATTCATTTCCGTCCTTGGCCTTGTCATGTCGTTGAAGAGAGGACTATTGACAATACGTCGGCCAATGAAATATTTCAAAAAATGCCGAATATTCAAAAGATTTTGCATTGGTCGCGACGTAATGGAGGAGTACTAGGACTACGCGTGTTTACGAGAAACTAAACCGCATTAAACTTTTATTTTTTAACTCAACTATCGAACAATATATTTTTGTATGAAGCAATGCATAATAAATGAAAAGAAGTAAAGATGGTTGTATGTCTTAAAATATAAATCTATTTTTTTTGTTATTGTATATAAGCTATATAAATAGAATATGGTACTCTCATGCACTCAGTTAAATAATGTAATACTCAATCTTCATCAAAATTAACCATGACCAACCCAATTCATTAACTTTGTGGACACGGAGATTTTTGAGAAAACCGTAATTTCAAGGTAAATCAATGAAAATCAGCTCATTTCTACACATCTCCAAATTATGTGATGCATGAGAACAAATAATGAAGCAACAGCAGGCAGTCGACACCTTATTTATTTCATCCTGGAAGGTACTCAAACACAACGCAATGCAATGGGGAGTTGGGTTCGAGTCTTCGAGTAGCAAAAAACTTTTCTTTTGATTCATTAAACTCACTAATAAAATCGGTATATAGCTAATATAGGAAGCAATATGGCTTTGAAGAGCAATTCATCTTTTGTATTCACAACAAAATTTGTAAACCGACACCCGTGTCGTATTTTTTTCTTTTCATGTTTTTTATTCTTAAAAAAAGATCGAATAATTTCCAGTTTGCATTGTTCTCGTTGATATTCAATTTACAGGAAATCGAATCCTCTATTACTGAGGAAGCCGCCTCCATCCGCTTTATGAGTTTTTCATCATCATCATCAGTCAGTAGCTGACATGCTTAAAATTCATGCGTGATTCTGGATAAACATTAACAATGGCACATCTCATTGAGCTTCACTAGAGCTTTGTAGGAAAGAGAAGATCCCAAAAAAGGGATTTGTTGGTCCAACAAAATTTACCAAGGTGGTTATCCGCACTGTGACCGACAATGAAATACACAATAATTTGGATTTGGATAAAAAATCTAAGGTGAGAAATGCTCACCCAGATACTATAAGCTCCAAAGACAAGGATTCCGACTTGCATCATCTCATTTTCTCATCCGTAATGTAATCCAAAACGTAGTATTTCACATGTTCAATGTTCTTTACGGCAATATTACTCATTCATACGCATCTTCTTTTCCTCAAAGCAAACTACAGAAAATCGGTCGAGTAAAAAACAGGAACAATATGAAAATTGTTAACAATGTGATCAAGTGTGAACGTGAAGCTTATAGATTTTTTAGATGGCCTTTTTAACTCATACTTCATAGCCATCATGATCTTCATCGAAGATGCTTCGTTTCTTCGTGTGCTTCCTTCCGTGCAGGAATTTTGATGCGGGTGGTGGTGTGGTTGCGTTGGTGGGTACTTTATTAGCCATATTTTGTGTCGTGTTAAATAAGCTTCAATACAGATGGATGAGACTCTTATACATTATGCCCTACTCTACCATTTGATCTTTGCTGCTCTGCTCTGAGCTTTTCATCTTTTATGATATTTTCGTGTTTCTCTCCAAATTTTTCCATTTCTTTTTCGTTTGAGCCTTGCTAACTAACGATGATCCAGTGTCGCCGTCACCAGCAATAAAATAATGAACAAAGACTCGGCACAATCAAGTCCGGCGGTCAAAAGGGCAACAAAGGGAGGCAGATGTCATTAGGTTTTGGAAAGATGATACATTTTAGGTCTCCCACACCAAAACTGAAATCCAATATACATTCTTAATATCACAGTTTAAGTACCCAAAGCATTAGTGGTCGGATCTGGTCTAGTGTCATCCTTTACAAAGTCACAACAATGTCATTACAATAATTCCTTCCATGAATCCTCCGAGTCACAAGTCCGTGTTGGATGTTGAATACATATTGACAAAAAGGTTATTACATAAAGAGAGCCTTTGATTTCTCCAGTATTTTGTATTTTTCATTTTTGGGTTTAGAATTATTTACAACAAGAAATAAAATGAGGAATGCGTAGGTCGTAGGTGTAGGTGACTTTGACTAGAAGATAGTTAACCACACGCTAAACTCTCATTTCATCTCGACTTATATCCTTCTTTACAAAACGAGAACATTCTTTTTTTCTCTAGCTTCCGACCTTAGTCACTATATATGAAGCATCATTCATTCCACAATAAAAAGGACGACATAAAGTCTACTGTACGTAAACAAGAGTACATATACTACCCTGTCGCGTTTTATTTATCCAATTCAGTAACTCCAGTCAAGGGTCGATGCTGGTGGCTCTCTGTTGTTGGTATCCCTTGAATAAAAATCTTGGTTGGCGGTGTGATGTTGCTGGTGTGAGATGGAGAAGCGGAATCTTTAGTTACTTAACATTGGACAACAATACAGTACCCAAAACACACGATTACACCTCCGCCACCACCACCGCTCCTGCAACTATAATACTACCCTCATCCTTTTTCATTTGAGTTTAGTGTCATTCTCAATTGTTGCTTGGCTTTGTTGTGATGTAACACACACAAGGAGCTTCATATAAATATAAAATATATCTCAGATTCAATTGTGGATGTGGATGCGTTGTTGGATGCAGCAGAAGCAGCAGCAGCAGTTTGGAAGATCCTTTTATTGTATTTATCTCTTTCTGTGTGCATTATTATATGAGATGAGTAGGAGAGTAGAAATATAGAAAACTAGCTTTTGCTTTTCATTTCATTTTTATGCTTATGTAATGTCCCTAGTGAACATGGGAAACGTTTATGGATAATGGAGAAGATATGTCCAATTGTTATTAGTATTATTATATGATTACGTATTGTATTTTTTATGCTTGTGTGGTAAAAGTGTGACTCTGCTCCTTTCATTATGCAAGTTAAAGGCACATTAATGCGTCAAATGATATTATGAACGTTCACAGCAGAAGCTCAAGAGCCACACGAGAATATATAAGCATGAGTATATCACACTGGATCCTTATTCTATATCTACATTTAGTTTTGGTTCTGCATAAAATGTGGCATTTAGACATGGTTAAGTGTATATCCGTGTACATTACTGAAAAAAGTTGGAGTAAGAAAAAAAAGTACATTACATTATGATATGAGAGGAGGATGTATATAGGAAGAAGAGTACGTAATGTAATGTAAAAGAGAATACAATGGAGCGGAGCAAGATGGAAGGACGGATGGATGGACGTACGCACATTACATGGTGTAAGCCCATATATCACAGAAGAAAAGGGAGCCGTCAAAATGTTGGCAAACTATGTGACATGGTTTCTATCCAAGACAAAATTAATGTGCATCATCCCTTTGTCTCGGCTCAGGCTCTGACTGGTTTTTGGTTTGGTTTCATTGCCAGCAGCATCACCAGCATAAGCAGCCGTTGTTGTTGATTCAATAGTAAAGTCAAACGTGCAGCTTTCACAACATCACAACTTTTATGAGGGAATCTGCTCATTGACACTTATGAAGAATGTGTTTGAGGATGGATGGACAGTGGTGAGGTGCACCAAACTGTACAAACGTTTGTAGGTGCATCGCTGAAGTCTGCACACGGCTCTCTGTTAAATAGAGACAGTTATTTATAGGGAAACAATATGACTTTAATGGCCCGCGATAATTTTTTGTCATAACATAACAGAAACAGAGTTACATTCCAGGATGAAACATTAAGGAAGTACCTCTAGCTATATGCATGTAGGTAGGTGGTAGGTTACTGGTGGGAAACTAGGAAAACATTTACTCTTCCTTCATCCTTTATGGATGTCACTGGAACATGGAGAAAATAAGGGAATAATTATTTGTGTCTGGAAAAATGAGAACCGAAGCAAATTAATGGAATGGGACTGGACTGGACGATTCACTTGCGTGGGAATGGTATAAAAATGAGACTGATATGGTGTTGGTGTGACGAGAGGACACTGGAACGAAAGAGACAATGGGTGAGACCAAGGCTGGTTTGTTATAGGTCAGATTCCTATTAGTTTATAATTTGACAAGTGAAAGAAATCGTAGTGTGTCTGTTCTGAGGAGAAAATCGGACCGTGTGATAGTGATGAGCTCATAGAAGATAATGTTGAGTTTCTAGGTTTTCAAATGTTATAGATTTCAATGCTGCTAAATTATTTTTGTAATGTTAATTAATTTTAGTATAGGGAAGATGGGCTGATTCATTCCCACACAAAAATAAATTGTAATAGCAAACTACGTTGGTAATTCGCTATTTCTAAAAATTGCACTTGTCCCTTCAAATTCATTAATCTACTTTTACCCCCATTGATGAAACACCCCATCATCTTTACTTGGAGACTTGATATACAACGTCGACTTCATTCCCACATGAAATAGAATAATGGAATTTGACTTGAGCTTGAGCTACATACTCCATGCAATGCTCATTTGCTCCTAAAGATATACATCCACACACACTCCACATTCCACCAACCGCGTGAAATCTCTTTTGTCTAATTTATTGCTCAAAACCACACAGGTGGTCATTAGGTTACCTCACCTTATCTCATTCGTTTTTTTTCCAAACTCTATGAAATGAAGTGAAAGACCAACAACCAACTCGACTTGGTTTGGTTCTGCTTGCTTCTTTCAATTCAAGATTCAGCAGCATTATATATCCCATCATATCACCAACCAAACATCCATCCATCCAATCCTTTGTCCTCCTCTTTTCTACTTTTATCATCTCTCACAAATAATGCGATGAGATGATACCCTTCTTATATTTTTATCTTCTCTATAAAAACACATACCATAACGTAGCATTTTGAACACTTAAAGCCCATCCAAATTTCTCAATTCTAACCAAAGTAATAAATATATGCCTTTTATTCCACGTAATTCACGAGCTCTTCACTCATCCTATTATGCAATTTTACATTCATTAAATTTACTTTCAGCATCCAGTCCAGAGGATTATTAGACACCAGACTTAACCATAAAATAAGAAGATTCACAAGCCTATGCTTGTGCATATGACACATATATAGAAATTTATCGAATCTTTTTCTCAATAACTTTCTGGGCCTTCCATATCTTCCATTTTCCACATCGTTGTTGGTATTGTGAATTGTGAGGAGTTGCCAACTGGCAATAAAAATAATAATATAATATAATAGAGTGAAGAAATTTAATTTACGGACAAGTAAAAAACTCCGGAGCTCTAAGTAAATAAATAAATATTACACGTTAGCTCATATCTCACAATCACAATACAATACGATTCGTTCAATTGAATATTAGCAGGGACCCTTTGGTGTTTGGTTTTGGTGAGCATCTAATTCAAAAGGAAAGGATGTGATGTGAGTCTAGTCTGTGAGTATATATCTGTCTATTGTAACGTTTTAATGTGTACTAATACTAATAACACTGAAATGTGAACTGTAAAGTCTGTCTTTGACTTATCAAGAGATACCATTTTATTTATTGAACTTCGGTGTGGCTTGGTTTTGGTGTTGTGTGCTGGGTAGCCCTCCGCTTTGTTCCTTGGCCTTACTTTTATAATGCTGCTATGATCTGTGCTGTCCAGATTTTGCTTACGTTTATGTAATATATCTAACTTTTGAAAATAGTAGAAACTTTACGTAATGTTTTCTTTGTACGTTATAGTTGCACAGTAGAGTTGAACACAGACTGTAAATTCCATTCCATCTTGATTCTCTTTCAATTCAGTCCACCACACACCACCAGTGAGGCAAGAAGGTGAGGAGCAGATAGTAAACTGTCAGGTAATATAAAAGAAAGTTAGGATGAGTTGTAAAAGTTTTCACCTTTCCGCTTCAAGGGAAACGATTCACAAATGTGGTTCATGAGCTTGCATCCTTTTGTTAATTGTATGAATCATTATTATCATTGTGTGCTTGATCTGATGCTCATGCATCAATTGGATCTCTTCTTTCTGAAGGAAAAGGATGTTGGATAATGTTGCCTTTTCCAGATGGTTAGCTTGCACTGTTGCTGTGCTGTATGATGTATGCCTTGTTCTTACTTCTTACGCAAACAAATGCATCCGGGCAAATGAAATTGGAGGGCGATGAATCGTTCTTAATTTTTTTCGTAGCTGAAATAAAAATTACAATATGATGCGGTTTGGTTTTGGTTTGGTTGTTTGCTTTGAATCTTTTTTGGCTGTATGCTTGCCTTGCATTCATTGTGGTTCTATTATGAAACCAAGTTGGGATTATTTTTTGATCAAATACAGAATTATCATAAGAAATGAATCAATTCGTAAAAAATCTTATTATATACTTTCAATCGTATTTTGTGGTTTATTGAAAATCGAATCGATAACAAATAACAAAAGGAGCTTGAATTAAAGTGCTCAAGGAAATACAAATGTGAATGGAAGTCTGTAGCTGGATAATTGTAATATGCGCTAATAACCCAATCCAACTCACGTTTTGCCTAGTTTTTTTTGTCCAGTATTTACCTACTTACTTATATGGGGTTCAATTTATGAAACCAGTTTGGTTTCTGGAAACTATTCTCAATCTTATTAATGGCTGATGGCGAAATACCGCTTAATCCTTGAATACGAATGAAAGGAGACTGCATGAGGCTCTCATCTCTCCCCCAATAAAACGATATCTTTTTTCTTGATTGTATTGCATTATACACATGAGTATGACAGGAAAAGGAGAAAAATGTGCTCACTACTCACCAAAAACCCATAAAAGCATATTTGTTTCCTTTGAAAATTTTGAAACCCACGATGCAGCTTACAACTTATATGCAAGCTAATGTACGTGTTACAAACTCATTAAGATTTTAATTTCATTTCGCTTCCCTTTTTCTCCAATATATTCCTTTTAAGTTGATAATTTTAAGTGATTATATAAATGCAATACAGGAGCCTTTAGTTTGGAGCACACAAGTTTGGCATTTGGTCACCTCTTTTGTGAACGTGTGTGGCATTCCGCAGACTTTCAATTCGTGTTGTTAAACAAGACTACTTAAAAGATGGCCAAAATTCCACTTTTTTCACATTTGGTCAAGTCAAAAAGCTCTCTTCTTAACTCATTCCTCCGGACATGATCATCATCATTCTAAATGTTGGCACACATGTAAATCTAAAGTGCTACACTATAGAGCTGCTGATGAAGAAGAAGGTTGGCTTTTTGGTTTTGGTTTTGACTTCTTTTCCTTCCTTATTCACCGATGCTGAAACTCGTTACCGCATTTCACTCATAACAATTTGTCCTCTTGGCCATCTGCGGTGAGAGGCTAACTAACTTAAGATGGTGTAATGTTGTCTTCATTTTCCATTTCACAAGAGAAAAAAAGCACTTGAAGAAATTGCTCAATTCTTGTGAACACAACATAATCCATCCATCCGTCCAGGGAGAACATTCCTTTGTCAATGGAAAATTCTTGTAAGATTGGAATTGGAACCTAAAAAGAATTTCCAAAAATACGGTTTCAAACTTTTAAGTTAACAAGCAAGCTGCTAGTCAATTTTATGCACGTATGTGGATTTTAAGAGAGGATTCATCAATTACTTGAGAGCAAGTAATTTAGGCATGAAATAAGGATATACATAATTATGCCTATATATTATTGCCTGTCCTGTCTCAAGTATAGATTACATATTATTTGAGCACCATCATTTGTTGGTGACGAGAGAGTATCGAGTAATGAGAAAACCACGAAGAACAATGAAAGTCTTCCAAATTACAGGAGAACCAGAAGGGAAGGGTGAGAGAGAGGAAAATATCATCATATCATATGTCGTGTCGTGAGTTAAAACCAAAAGCATTCAAATTCAAATTGGTTACAAAACCAAACGTTGAACGTGATGGAAGTAAAGTAGGCATTATTTCTGCCCCTACTTTTCGTGGTTTTCACTCAAACAAACAAGATTATTGCTCATTACATCACATCTCATATCCATATCATATCATCATCATCAGCATTCTGTTGGCTCGTGGAATTTTGTGGTCTGCTGCTTTGTCTTAACTCAGCCATTTGTATCATGAAACTTTTGCTGGCTTTAATGAACTTTTGCAATTGTTTGGCTTCTCCTAACAAATGATTTTTAGGTGAAGGGGAGATTACTCACAGAGGTATTTCCTTCCCAACAAACTATTGCTTTCGTTTATTGCACTTTTCCAATACATAAGAAACGAACTTTAGAAATTGGGGCAATGAGAGAAATGGATATTTTAAAAGGGATGTTTGTAGTTTGTAAGAATTAAGATTTTCCAACAATTTTTCACGCAATATTACATCTGTAACATTAGTGCAGTTATTTGTTGCCTCAAATAAGGGTCGTGTTGTAGTACAGGGGGAATATCTCTACTCTTAGAACAAAAAACTCTATTCATTCCGGTGAAGTGGAGGTTAGAGACGCAAATAAATAACCTCCTTTTAGTTCGCACAGCAGCACCCTCAAGCCGTGTTATGTTGCGTAATGAGCCGATGCAATGAAAAGGAGGAAATGTAAGATGTAAAAGGCGAGAAGGGGATACATTTCACGATGTTGTCTGTTTCTTAATGGCCCAATTTAAACGGGTGTCACAAAACATGAGAAAAGTGACACTTTTAAATTTCATGCTAGTTTATATATCTCCAGATCTGGAGTGAATCTTTTTGACTTTGAGTTGGTAAATTTGTGCCTACAAAAGCTAAAATATCAGCGACAAAGCAGGTGACCTGAATGAACATGAAAAGAAATACTCAATATGTATACTATATATAGCAAGAAATTATTAAAAAGCTGTCATCACACCAAACCATATAAGATCAGTATGCATCTCTCGTCACGTCACAGCTCACAATATAAATGAGAGGCAGGAATATCAACGCGCAACGTTCTTCTTTATTCTAGTTGTCACTTCTAATTGAATTGAACAAGCGGCACATTTGTGCTCATTGGAAGTGCAAACACATTTTCTTCAGCTAAAAATACATGTTCGTATCTGGTATCCAATATATTTATGACGAAGTTGCAGTCAACATGCACTTCATTTCATTCAAAAGTCTCGGTTTTCAATTACCAGATTTATAGGCTGAAATGCAGTTGCGTTGCAGTAGTTGGTAGTCCAGCAGCAGTGCAATGAGTTTACTCAATGTCATCATCTTCACTTCAAAGTAGGAGCAAGAGCAGAAGCAAGAGAACCAGTGACAAATTGATCCACGTCACATTTTAGCTGCTAAAACACTTGTTTGACACTCATCACCGAGACAGATTACTTGTTTTGAAATGTACATCCTCCCTGGAGCTTTTGGCCGCTGTAAGCCAAGAAGCTTCCATGTTTCCTTCAAGGATTTTATCATCATTGCTCTAGTTATGTCCATGTTCCAAAAGTCTTCCTCTCATCATTAGATTATCATGATATAACGTGGCGCAAATATAAAATAAGCTGAAGCAGAAGTCATTTTGTGAGCAAAGCAAAAAAGCAAAGTAAATCTACAAACATCATAATCGTTTCTCTCTTCGTCCGACAGTCAACAACATCCCATGTCCCACATGATGCCTGACTTTATTTTATAGGCTCTTTAAGCAGTGGCAGTGCGACTATTGCTACACACAGCATGATCATAAATGTATCCGATGACAGTGGACGGATAACATGTTCGAGAGTAATGGATCTTGAAATTAGAGCTGAGCTCAGTATCACTACACCACTCCTTTCTGATATTCCACTATGGGTAACATATGTACAGTAAATTGTAAAACTATAAACTTCTGCTCCAAGCCCAAAATCTTTAAATAAAACGTGGTTTTTCTGCGTAAGTAATTTTTCACCAGCTGCGGTTTCCCTTAAAATTAAGTGCTTTGTGTATAGAAATGGCATCCCATGTCACATTCTATCACATTGTGTGGACCAAAAACCAAAAGCAAAAGCGATGCTTTTGAATTTGTCGGGTGGAAGATGAAATGAAAATGCGTAAAAATGCATGTGCGTCTCTCTCTCTCTTTCTTTTGCTTGAAAAAAAAGACTGCATCTTCTGGCTGGAGATGCTGATGCCAGCAGAGATTGCATTTTATGAGTTGAGAAGATGGAATGAGTGTTGCACGCATTTTGTAAACGTTTCCTTTTTGTGTGAAAGAAAGTATTAGAGAGAGAACAAATGATGAAGACGCGGTTGCAACTGCAGGGGCACAAAAACACATAAATATGTTGCAACAGCACAGCAGCAAAAAAGGAATATATTGATAGTGATCTCGTATCTCGTACACCAAGCCGTATTTCTCTGTTACTTGTTCTCATTCATTAGGCACGCAGATGATGCAGTAAACACAAAAATTAAGTGAATTTGTCAAGAGAATGAATTAGTAGAGATGAAGGAAAACAAATGACTTCACATTAGTCAGCGTAACGAGCATAATATGTTGGAGCTAATGTTGTATTTTAATCTTTGGAGGTGATGATTATTTCATCAACTTTAGTTTATGTCAGATCTGAGTGGGTACAATCAGCTCGTAGATTTTAAATTTAAATATGCTTCATACTTCTGATAGCATTCTAAAGCGTATAATGGAGTATTTACAAGGTTGAAGTTGTCTACAATGCGACAATGAAGTTGCTAGGAGTTGACTATAAGCTAAGTTAATGTATTAATATGCCGTTCTATTATTTTCATGTATAAAATTTAATTTGTCATTATATAGATCTAGCTTTTTGCTTATCGGATTTTTAACATTAGTATGTAAGGTTTGTGAAGTACAATTTGTAAAAAGTTTTTTTTTCACGAAACATTTAAAATGGGTTATTGGTGGGTTGGAACAGCCTGGTTTGTCCACTGTCAAATCATTGTAATTTTGCTATCTCTGTCTCCTTTTGGAAAGCCCCGATTGTAAGTTGGCAATTCTGAATTTTGAATTAGTTCGACATGCATATAAAAATAAAATAAATTACTTAAAAGACACATTACCACCTGTATATTATCTAGCTGGAATAAAATTCTGGGAAGTCGCTTCATCACGTTCATTAATGAGAAGCTGTGGAACATATATATACTGATAGGAATCCCTTCACTTTTAGTTTTTCTAGGTTTGCCTTTCAAATGACTTGCATTACTATTAATTAACAACAGTTATTGAGATTACTTGAACTTTTTCTTTAACATTTTACTTTAGACTCTCTCCGTGAGCTTCATAAATATTCCGCTGCCGAGTATGATATGTATGGCGATCCTATTACCCGGAAAGATGCTCATATTGCTTTGCTTCGGGCTCAAAGAAATTATTTTATTTCAGGAGCTGCTGTTGTTCTATGCTTGTAAGGAAAGAACGAATGGTATATACATACATATTCAAATATGAATTATAGTTCAACAAGGAATCGTTTATATTGAATTTAAGGATTGTTCCAAAACTTATGACAATTCTAAAGGAGAACGGCGAATTATCGTTACGAAACGACGCAACAAAGTCGGCTTTCAAGTCCTTTCGAAGGTTGATTGACGCCATGGATGTGGAAGGGGAACTGGGAACAAGAGAGAGAGAACGAGAGTTGGAATATGGCAGCCGAGATGGAAATGGGAGGCCACAAAATCCTACTACTCCGATTAGCAGAGCCCTTATTTCTGCCATGCAAACAGGTATTTATTAAAAGGAATTTGCAAAATATAAGATTATCTGTAGTACGATTAGTACGAAGCAACAAATCTGCATTTTCATCACAGAGCTCGAAAGACTAGCCAAAGACGGCATCAATGTCAACTCCTCTGGGGTTGATCAGGTTGATGACACCAGACAGAGGCAGTTGGAACGGGACGAGCTAGAACAAATAATCAGGGAATATGAACAAAATAGAACTAGAGAACAAGTGAGACCGCCACAGCCCGCACAATTTTGGAGTCGTCCTTTAGGAAGAGATATCAATAACAACCATACGTATTCTACAATTCCTCCTCGAAGACAACCTATTCCAACCAGTCGATTCGGACTGTTTTAAAATGAATACAAAATCTCAAAGTCGATTTTTTTCCTAAAAAAGTTTTTGATGAGGTTTTTGGTTACTACTGATAATTAAAGAAGTATACAAACATTCAGTAGCATAATTACGTAATGTCAGGGGAAAGTAGAATTCCCACGAGGAGAAAACATGCCACAACCACATCTGACGAACACAGACTCATTCTCTGATTCTCTTTTCGTTTTTTACCATTTCACATTTATCCCTCCGAGACATTCAATATTATCATCATCAACTAAACCAGAAGACCAGAGAGTCAACAAGAAAGTACCTTTGAACAAGGTTTACCACTTTCAAATAAAATGAAACTTATTCAAACAGCATCCAGTCAAGTCTCTTTGATTTTTTTCCATTTTGATAATCATGAAGGTCGGTTCTCTTCTCTGCAGTGCAATATGTGCAGTTGCAGTATATTACATTCATGGAGTAAATCAGGGGAAAGATGGATGAGATTTGCAACAAATGCATTCATATCTAATTGTATTAAAGAGATGGAGTATTGAAGGACTCCGCTATGACTATGACGTTTTTCATAGAGGGGTGTCATAATGGATTGTCATATTAATGTCGAATGTGGATAGAAGGGAAGGGTATAGGGTATAGCTATAGCTAACTAGTTTCAGCTATGGTATATCAGTCAATAGGAATAGAACCCCCGTTCCAAGTAGTAAACAAGGATGCTCAAGGGATGATTGAATGCTGCTATCTTTCATATAAAAATACATTGAAGTCCTGTCCTGTCAGTGTCACATGTCCCCTTTTTTGAGATTCAACATTATATAATTTTATTTTATTCACATTATATTATGTCCCCGAAGGATTGATAATCGTAATGGCCATCTATATTGCTCTAAATGACCCTTAGGCATTCTCCACGAACAAATGTCAGGTCACCGCTTTATTCAGTTCATTATCTGCCTCTGTAAACAGGAACAAAACCTCGAAAAACGGATCAAAAAGAGGGATAGATAGCAATTAGAGCACGGATTGTACTTTATTAAATCCTTCCAGCGTAATGTAATGCAGGCTGATTAACGTTTATTATCAATATCAATAGATTCCCACAAAAAATCCCAAAAATCCTCCAAAACTTTATGTTGATTACATTAACGTAACACATAAACGTGGTTTGGTATTGATGATGGGACAAAAGTGTGCCGTCATTTAACATTTTTTTGTGTATACTACAAAATCGCAATCCCTTAAAGCCCCAAACGTCCGTGTGCTTTTATCCCATGAAAGAAAAAACTCAGACAATTTATATAGCTTCTGGCCAGCTATCAATCTTTTAAGTATTCAGGATGAAGAAATGTCAACTTTTGTGTGAATCTGTGTAAATAGTTTGAGCTACAATGTATCTTCCTTCCATCGTTCCATCTATCTATCCACTCTTGACTCTATTGTGGTTTTGGTTTAGAGTGAGATGAGATGAGGACTAGGCATATTTACCCCAGATTCGTTTATTGCATTTCATTAATCTCATTTCATGAATAAGGCATTCTCCTCCATTATAAGTATTGCATTGGTGGTACAGATTTCATTTTCATTTTTACACAATCTACCAGCCATGTGTAAATACATACTGCAAACACAAAAACTGCAGCATAGCACATCATACACATCCAAAAAAGTCAGTTATTCTCTTCTTTGTTTGGCGTTAACCAAAGAATATAAAACACTTCTTTATGAATCATCTCAAAGAGCTCAACTCTATTAACTAGACTTGGTTTGGTGGTGGTGCTAGTGGTAATAAATTCAGTTGAGTAAAAACGTATTTCACAAACAAAAGCGTTTAGAATTCAGATGCAAGTAATAGCAACAGCCTAACCACCTAAATTAGGTTTGTAGGGAAGTGCATTAGCAAAAATGGGAGTAATATGAATTTATATCAACTACTGTGCAATGTGCATCTTTCTTCCCTTCAGTATGACTATGAGAGATGACTAACTAAGTGACTAAATAAATGATCTAAAGTACCGTGTAAAATGTGAAGTGAGGAGAGAGAGAAGAAGAAGAAGAGAGAACAAAAATGTTTCTGAATGGGAAAAGGAGGCTAATGAAATATTTCATTCTGCATCTGCATTCTACCTAATAAAATATAAGCAATCTGTTGATGATAACAACTTTCTGCCTGTCGGATTAAAAAGGAGGGTCGTTTCATACTGCAGTGATTCCATTCATTCATAGCAATTTAACACCACACCACTACAACAAAAGTGAGGGATGTAATAACAACTGGCCCACGTAGGAATTATGAACCGAGAGTAAAGCAAACTAGAGTCTATTTTAAAATGAAAAGAATGAAAAAGAGAAGAATATATTACGAATGTTGAATGTACGAAAGGAATATAGGGTTTTATGTAAATTCTAGCAACTACTTTTTTTCATGTCGAAATGTTTGGCGCACGTTGCATTGTTGAGGAGAAAAGGAGGATGACCTAAATATATTATATGGTGCTTGGTGCTCCCTCCACGTGAATTTAAGCCTTTTTAATAAGCTATTTAATTTGACAGTTATAAATAGAGCCGGGATGAATTAGCAATTGTAATTTTTGGGCTTCTCATTCTCTTCCACTTCCATCCCTTGAGTTGACTTCAGTCCCCTGCTACTACTTCTACTGCAGCCTTATGCAAGTTTGGTTTATATGAGATTTGAGGATGAGAAGAAGGATCATATTTACGGATGTGTAGGCTGGGATTAGATTCACTTGGGGCGGAGTATTTTGCAGGGCGTGCCTGCACACCTATTAAAAATGCAGAGTTCCATTTGATGCAAACAGAAGCAGGTTGGATTTGGATTAGAATGAACGAATAAATTATAATTTTAAGCTTGAAAAACATTAGCATTGCTATAAGTCCTTCGGAATGTGGTGTGGTCATCGTTGAAAGTTATGAAATTCTGGCTCGTTAAAAACACATTTTTTTACTTATCCTTGTATATTAAATAATGCTACCACTATGCACTATATATTTGACTTCATTCGGTTTAGTTTTAGTGCTACTTTTGTACCAAAAATAGTGCCACCTTTTTTCCTCAGAAACATGCTGATCTTGATATTTTGGCTCTCGATCTTTTTATATATTGTATTGTGTTGTACAATATCTTCTTGTGGTGAACATATTTGTTCTCCTTCTAACGTTTCAAAGAATACCTACGACATTGTACAACAAAGATGGTTATCATCAGATAAAGAAGATGGATGAACTATCACATGTTCCTTGTTCATTTCTGTTGATGAACTAGATTGATAAGCAAGCGTGTCTGGTTTTCCAGGTGTTGCAAAAAGCTTAGTTCCACGACAATTTCTACGGTTTGGTACTTGGCATTGGTTTAAATTTACAATGGACCCGTAACCAAAAGTACATTGATTTCAGACCTCCGTAAACAAAATCTATCTTTACAAGCAATAACGTGAACAACCCTTGCGCAAGTAGTATGTAATGTAATGTTAATATGTACCTAAAAATGTTGGATGTACATTTGTCTCCGTATTTGCTGTAAAAGATCGAAATCTTGCACCTTTCGTGAGTATCCTTCTTGTCCTTGTCCACTATCAAACTGGATAATCAGACTCATCCTTCTGCTAACAAAGTCTAAAATTTTTGCTTCAGGTTCTTCTTGAGGTTCTCATTCATCATGCAATATTTGTTACTTGTCGTAGCCCTTTTCGGCTCTTCTAGGTTTTTGCGTCAACGATGAAGCAACGTAACGGATGAAAATTCAAAAATTTTAAACATAATTTAATCTAACTAAATCTGAAACTCCATGAACATCGAGACTACAGAGATATTAAGTTAGGACTTGGGACATGATTTTATTCAGGAATGTTTGTTTCCAGTCATTGTCTAAATTTGAAATTTTAAGTTTGCGCTTACATTTTGCTAAAATATATAAATACAACTGATTTTGAAGTCCCAGTACACAAAATGCTTGGCCACTTCAAGAAGTTTAATTTTAACGCTACACGCAGCGACGAGCAGGAAATTATTGTTGTTCTCTAACTCGAAAGCCAGTCTAGTCTTTAGACTTTAGTATTTCAGAAATTGCAACAATTTCATATGATAAGGCATTGGGTTATGCTATGATAATTGATAATGACCAGGTACTACTTCCAACTTCATGAAGTTCACATAAGATTTTATGACCTTAACAAAATAGAATCGATATTGGCACTTATGTATATCTGTATAGTAGAATAAAAGTAAGATGCGACGTTACTTTTCCTGGAACATAAAAACCATATTATATCACAAGCTTTAAATTATGTTCATGTTCAAGTGTGCGTGTAAACCCAAACACATTTGTTACCAATAATGTTGAGTAATTACAAGGCTAATTGCTTTTGACTTTAACTTCCTCCTCCTTCTTATACTTGTGTATCCTTTACGGGCATCGGGTTTCAAAATAATTACATAAGCCTAAGTTTCTAAGTCTTACTTCCGCTCATCTTTGTTCAAACGTTAGGACACAAAAGAACACCCCAAACCCAATATAGATTCATCCACCTTGAGATTCATCATTTAAACTTGTTTTTAAATTTTTTACATGCATTGTCAATTGTCAGTTGTTGCTGATGTTATAATAATTGTAATGATGAAAAATAGTAAATAGTCTCATAGTAAATATTCCTTGAGAATGCATAAGACTCAAGGGGAAGTGAATCAAACGAAACTGAACAAAGGCCAAGACCAAACATCCACATCCTCGTCATCCGTACTTACAGAACAGTATATAGCTTTGCCTATAACTATAACACTAATACATACCGTATGACGTACTTCACTTGCTTTTATAACGATACGCACGCATACTACCAGCTATCCGGAGCACCACGTCATCCTCCTTTTTTTATTGCACAATATCATATGGGATCGGTCCATATGCTGCCCCTAATCATCAGGATGTTCCCGCACCGCCAGTTTCAATATCTCAGACCTGCCAGCTCAATCAAATCTGTCAAACTTGACTTTTAGCACTGATCTCGCTCGGCTGGTGGTCTTTTAGTTTTTAGTGCTTTTAAAAAAGGAAGAAAAATATAAATAAAATACAGATACGTTACAAATACAATATACAAACAACGGAAGCGGAGAAGTGCTTTTCGGTTTCAGTATTTTTGGTTTAGGAGTTTTTTCGGAGGTCGCCTCTCGTTATTTAGCTCCGTTCTAGATGATAAGGTGACGATGACATGACGATCAGATGTCTTTTGTAATATTTTTGTAAAGTAAAAAATCCCAAATTCCAGTTGAACGTGGATAAAAACTAGAATCACAAAAAAACTTTTCACAGCCAACAGCTGACCGCAACTTTTCAGTATTTTTTAATTTAAGTTTTGTCGGGCTATCAATTTTATTATTCATCATTTCTTAAATTGTAATCGTGTTTGCCTGGATTGTGGTCAGTGGTGCGTTGGTTGTTGGTGTGCACTGGAAAGTTTAAAAAATTAAAACCTGAACTGTTACAACGAGTATGATGCTTCCTTTAACGAAAAAGGACTGTGATGATAAGCCCTACAAGTCACATTCCCGACTTGTAGAAAAGATTGGGGGATGGGTACGTCTCATTATAAGTGATAGAGACTCTAGAAACTTATTCTTCTTTTTGATACTTAACCTCAGTTTCGCATTCGTCGAATTATTCTATGGAATATGGACAAACAGTTTAGGGTTGATATCAGACAGTTTTCACATGTTCTTCGATTGTACTGGTCTTGTAGCAGGTTTAATTGCTTCAGTAAGTTTTGACTTAATCATTATGTTCATCATTATTTTAAAAGATAAAGTTTGAGAGGGAAGCAGTGCTAATTGTATTTGTGGTATTCCCTTCTAGATCATTGCCAAATGGAGACCAACAGATACGTTCACTTACGGATTTGTGAGGGCAGAAGTACTTGCTGGGTTCTTGAATGGTCTCTTCTTGTTATTCATCGCCTTCTTCATATTAAGTGAAGCAGTGGAGAGATTGCTGGAGCCACCGGAAGTTAAACATGAAAGGTTGTTCTTGGTTAGTGTGTTGGGATTACTTGTGAATTTGGTTGGAATTTACGTTTTCCAACATGGTGGAGCCCATGGGCATAGCCACGGGGGTGGGGGACATGGTCACAGTCATGGAGGTGGGGGACACAGTCATAAACATGATGACCACAATCCCAGCTTCTTAAGCCATGGTCATAGTCATGATGGAGGTCATGGCCATTCTCATAATGGAGCCAGTCATATGCATTCGCATGGCGGAGATGCTGGAGGAACCGGAGCTAATAAGCAGATCATGAGAGGAGTGTTCTTGCACATTCTCGCAGATACGCTGGGCTCTGTTGGTGTTATCATTAGTGCTGGACTCATGTGGGCATTTGAGTGGTACATTGCTGATCCTATTTGCTCCATCTGTATTGCGCTACTTATCAGCCTTTCGGTGTTAGACTTAATAAAAGGTAAGCACAAAACAGCCAGGATAATATTTCGGAATTTGAACCCATTTTGTAGGATCTTGTAATAATTACAAAATTACAATTGTTATGATTTTGTTTTCATTTTCAGAGAGTGGTTGCATCTTAATGCAACGTACACCTTCTTCCATCGATAGTCAACTACCCCAATGCTACCAAAGACTAATGCAATTGGAAGGAGTAGTCTCAGTTCAAGAACCTCATTTCTGGACGCTTTGCTCAGATGTTTATGTTGGATCTGTGAAACTTGAAGTTTCCAGGAATGGGGATCCAAGATACATTACGCAAAATGCGCAGTTAATATTCCAAGGAATTGGGGTGAAAAAGATGACCATCCAGTTAGACTTTCTCTTAACATAACGCTGACATCAAACTAGGTTTAATTCGTAATTTTGTGCTAAGTGCTAAACACGTACCATGATTTTCTGTAAATAAATTCCTACAAACAGGAATTCTTCTGAAGGATATAAAATGATAGTTTAAGTTTAAGCGGTTTCGCGTTATTGTATAATATACAAATATATTGTGAATTTAAACTTAACGGAAGATGAAGATAGTATTTATAAGTTGTACTTTACTTACGCTTCGGTTATTCTATCGCCTGTCATCACCAATCACAGTTGATCTTGGTAAGACTTTGACTGTTGTAAATCCTGTATTTTGTTTATAATTTATTCTTGGCACGTCAAATACCCTGATTGAGAGAGTGATCATTATTTACGCAAGTTAAGAACAATTGGGTTTGTTAAGCTTAAATTCATAAGGTTTAATTAGTGTATGCTGCGCAGTAATGTTGTGATTTACTTTAGATTTTATTGCCAAGTAAAAGGCTTGTTCGTTTTTAATATCCGCGTAGCTGTTAAGTTCTACGAGTTGAAAATTTGACGGTGCTAAGAAAAGCATTAAAAGCATTCCTTTATTTTTATCGGTTGTCTTTATACGTAGCAAAGAATAATAACAGAAAACAAATTTTTGATCTTCTGAAATTCGAAAACTGTTGTTAATTATGAACATTATTTTATTCTACATTTACATTGATTATTGTATATCAATATTAGCTTTCATGTGCTTGATGTGCTCGCTTTCGCCTAATTGAATTGTCCACACGTGCCCAATAATCAAGGATAAATTCCGATGCACGATCAGCAACCATCAGAACAGCGGCATGTGTATTTCCATTAGGAACTTCTGGAATTATGGAAGCATCCACAACACGCAATCCTCTTGCGTGAAGAACTCTGATATAAATTGTAAGAATTTTGGTCGTATTATCTTTAACAATATCAATCTTGATCCTAACTATTTCTTTTATTGAGTATATTATCAAACCTCAATTTAGAATCAACAACAGCGTTTGGGTCTTCTGGCCCTTTTCCCATTGAGCAAGTCCCACATAAGTGGTACTCTGTTAAAGTCATGTGTCTAGCGTAACATTCGTAATACTGATCACTTCTCAGTTTGAATTTCTCACATCCTGGAAAGGGACGATTGATGAGTCTTGTTCCAAGCTTTCGGAAAGCTTTCGTTGTTTCAGCCAGATTTACCGCAAATTTTAATCCTGAAATGATTTTTCCAAAATATTTAACATCTGCAAATTATATTGCTTGCTCTAAAATTAGCGTTGATTTTTTGTGGTATACGTACCATCAACAAGTATTTTGATGTCATCCGGATGGCTAAAGTATTTTGGATCCAATATTGGCTTCGCCATTGGATCAGCACTAGCTAATCTTATTTCCCCACGTGAGCTATACTTTCCTAGCAAAACAGTTATTATAAAACTGTCCTTGTTTTCGAAACCTTTGAGGTACTTTTTCATGACACCATCATTCATGTTCAAACATTTTTCCAACACACCAGGCACAATTTGTGATGGAGCGAGCACAATCTGAATATCTGGTGACTTGCTAGTTACGTTTCCTCTCTGCCTGGAAAGCGAGCTGTGAATGTATGCTATACCATTTGAACCTGAAGGAGTGGTCATGATCCCTTTGTTTTCTGAGATAAAATCAAGGACTGAGCGTATTGAGGCGTCTCTACTTATCATCATAGTTTTTCCTGGGGTCTCAATTGTGAATGGACCGATTATAGACGTGACATGATCTTGTAGGTTCTGACCTACAGGAAGATCTATTAAGCATTTTATCTGGAAATAGAAAAAAACGATTCTCTTTTAAATTAGAGCTAAAACAGCCTCAGACCTTAAGTTCATTGATAAATCTCATAAATCAGAGAAGTAGTTGTACCCCCAAACTCTCCAAATGATCTTTTGGACCTATTCCTGATAATTGAAGCAATTTAGCAGAGTCAATTGCACCGGCACTGATGATAATTTCCCTTTTTGCTCTTACAAATCGCTTCACACCATGCCTAATATATGTTACTCCGTAAGCCCGCTTCGTTTTCTCAGTTAAGTGAATCTTTGTTACGCGTGAATATCGGTAAATGATAAGGTTGGGCCTGGTCATCACTGGTTTCAGAAATGCAGGATATGTTCCGAAACGGCGACCGTTTTTGATTGAAAAGTCTAATCTACCAAAACCTCACGAAACATAAACATATTCAATATTGATTAGAATCTTGTTTCCCTTACAAAGCAATTTAGTTCCAGAGTTATCAAAGGTCGTACTGACTTGGTTCTTGATCACCATTTACATCTCTATGTTCATATCCCATTTCTTTGCCAGCCTGGAGAAATTCGTCAAGAAGATGCGTATTATTTGCTGTACTAACATATAATCCTTGTCCATCTTGTGAATGCAATTTTTCTGAAGAAAGAAACCATTTAGAAAGGCTGGCTCTGGATATAAATATCGTTCGATTGGTAATAATTTTTTTTGCATTACCATTGTAATATACGCCATGATAATCTTCAACATTTTTGAAGTTCCTCAAAATGTTATCAAACTTCCAGTCATCACTTCCAGACAACTCTGCCCATTTGTCATAGTCATGTCGATTGCAACGTTGGTAGATCATGCTATTCAGGTTGGAGGTACCACCTAAAGGGTAGAAATATGTAAAATAATTATGGATAAATTGCTTGGTAAAAACATGATTAAACATGGAGAAAAGATCAATTCTTTATCCATGTATCTTTTTTTCCTACCCACCCAAGCCCTTCCCTCGAGGCCAGTAACTCCTCTGCAAAACACGACGTGAAAGAAATATTGAATTAATATTAACCAATGATATTGAAGTAGAAAGGCATAAATAATTTTTATCAAAGTTACTTGTTCCTTCAATGCCAAGCATGAATTATTTTGTGGAACCGTGTAATAATCATATAAAACTTGAGGAACTTTAAGCATCGGAGTATATGTCGCTGGAATGGATTGAATAGGATTCGGATTCCCTCCATGTTCCAAAAGAAGAATTTTATAGTTTCCTCCCCCTCCTCCATTAGAGCTGAGACGGTTAGCAAGAACACTTCCGGCGGAGCCTCCCCCAACTTTTAAAATTAATAAAACATTTGTAACAGTTCGAGAACCAATTTGAATTTGACTAAAACGATTAAAAATGTGAGTGTTTTTATTTATTTACCAATAAGGAAGTCATATTCTTCCACAACATTTTTTTGATAATTTTGCGAATTTTGACTTTGCCGAAAATCCCTATTTTGATCTCGAAGCCCGTACCAAAGCAGTAGAAATGGGAGGGTATTTGTGAATGCAGTGGCAAGTGATGGAATAATATTGGCTTGTGGTGCAAGCCCAAGGGTTAAAACGTTCGGAACAATGCTCGCCATTTTCTGGTAAGAAATCGATCTTTGGGTTTTCAATCAATCTCTACGATAAAACTTTGACTTTGCAGGTTGGGACATGAATTCTCTGAATTTTTTTTTGCAAAATGATAATTCATCCAGAATTTTCATCATCTTCATCACGATTTATTTCCTGGACACGAGTGCCATCACTATTTCAGGAGCTATCAAAAACCGTTTATAGATCTTGCGTGCAGCTCGTCGGACCGCTTTTTATTCATTTGCAATGCATGAAAATGAATATGATCCTCGTATGATGTAACGATATGAACTTCCATTGTGCAACTCAAAATGCCAATATTATAATATAGTTTTTCACAGGCAATCATGATATATGATAATATTGAATAAAGACAAAATGCAAACATATCTGTGAATTTCATGTGCGACTGTTTTCAATTTAATAGTAACAACTTTTAAATAAGCCTTTTCCTTGGAACATATATATGGGAACGTTTTAGAGCAGAAAAATCACCACACACGAAGTTATATTAAATTAGTAGTACAGCACCTTGGTACAAGGGTACAACTCGCCATACGTGATAAGTAGATAGAATAGTCATAAGTAGTTATAAAACAATTTTTCCATCTTTTATCTATTTCATTCAGGCCTTTCCTGTTCCGTGTCAAGCATGATTTAACAGTCAAAAGTAAGTTCCAAGAATATCATATGAAATGGTACTTGCAACTATTGACCACGAGGTCGGTAGTTTTGTACCTTTGCATGCATTCAATATGAGGATGTAACCCTGACCCACACATTTTATGCCAAACCTGGAACGACTGGCCAATGTTTCTGCTTCAACAATTTAATGGAAGACACGTGATATGTATTTTAATACACAGTTAACTTTAGATGCCTAATGGAAAAAAGAAAAAGGGTCATTAATTATTGCACCTACCAAATTGCTACTTATCTCGATATCGCATCGGAACCGATCATTTACGATGATATGATGTGGGTGTGAAGGTCATAAACGAGTGGATATAGTAAGTAAAATCATATAAACATAAACATGTCATTGGATTATTATGCAACGTTATTAAAACGGTTGGAAGTAACCTAAATAATAAGCGGGTTTTATTCATCATTCACTTACACGACTGCTTCACTTTCTCAATAAGTCAAGTAAAACACTTCTATTGCTGCTAATGGATGAGCCTATTATTATATCAAACCGGAAATTCCCTTATGAAGCATGATGTGACAAAAGTACGTCACGTTGTCACGTAGGTAGAGCATGCACCTGAAAGATAAAATAATGTAAAAGTTTTATTAAAACTCTAACCGTTTTTTGAAATTACGTGTTGTCTGGAGTTGTCGTTGTCACTTGCCTGCCACTTAACGTATTTCAGAATTTGAACTTACAAATCGCTAAACTGTAACATAAAAATGTTCACTCACCATCTAGAAAATTATAAATTAGTCATGAAGAAAGGTGCAAATAATAATTGTATACATTGACAACTTAAGTCTTCAGTGTTTAGTGCTAGACGAGATAAACGAAGAGGGATAATTACAAGTTTAAGATAACGTTTACAGTGGGGTTCATCCTGTGGCGAATGTAATGTTTAAAAATATACATAGCCATACGGTTAGCCTTGATTAGATCTAGAATAATCTAGATTCTAGATAGATCGAATTTAGTTATGATGCTAAACACCAAGCGTATAGTCGTATAGAGTACGAGTATATGATAAAACCCTTATGCTCACAGATCAAAAACTACCAAAGAAGACTGGGCTTTTATAGAGTTGGTGATGAAAGTTATTATTTTGCTTAAATTATATTGGTAATTTAACCGTCCACATTATAGACAATGCTATAATTATGTATAGTGTATAGTGTTACCTTATGTGAGGTTTTTACATTTAGTTAGCAAGTATAATAATAAGCAACTTTAAACGTTTCCCAGCATGATTTGATCGTATCGTATGTTGCTAATAAGAAAATTGAGAGAAATTGAACCTTATGTGTGCAATAAATTATTAGGATTAATGATCTTGGTAATCTTATCTTAATGGAATCTCGCTGTTAAACATTCTTCGCTCCGCCGCCTCCGCCTTAGTAGGAACCTTATATACGAAAAACATAAAACTGTTTAGCTGAAGCTGGTCATTATAAATAGTGATGTCGCTGCGTTATGTTTAGTAAATCTAAGTGGTGAGTTCAGCTTCTTGATTTAAAGGATTTTTTATTATCAATAAAAACGAGGAGGTAAGCTTCTCGTTAACTCTATAATAAATAACCATTCCCATTCAGTATTTGAGTTTTGGGGCCAGCTGGAACTCTTGGAAATGAAAGTTAAAGCTAGCA
>JAANSM010000217.1:0-36412 GCA_036850725.1 Orchesella villosa | reverse complement strand
TTGATGCAATACACGTACAAAGGTACAAACATAAACTATAGGAAATTGACACCTACCTTTCCTTTTTGAAGTGGTTCATAATTGCATCTTCTAACGTAGTTACATGACGAATATCTAACTGAAGCTCTGCCGTAGGCTGGAATGTTGTGGAGACGTAGTGGCATTTCAAACACGTCACTAAAGAAGACAACATAATGATCGTCGGTTTAAAATCTTAAAAACTGTTGCAATTTCAACTTATAGAACAAAGTATGAGAATAATGCAAACCTTCTGTTCTAAGATATCCTCCGAATATTTGACCTAATGGATTAGTTTCTTTTGTCCGATTATCTAAGCGTAGACCATTGATAGCAGACAGGTAGGATTTTTCCATTGATTCAAACAAATATCTAAGAAACTCGTGGGCATCTTCCTGCCGGCCGTGTGAAAAATGACGGCAAATAGCTGCAATAAAGCAAAACATAAAATGAAATTGAATTGAAACACACTTATATGGAATGATTAACGAAAAAATACGTACATCTGAGACGATTAATTATTTCAACTGGTCTGATAGCGTTGGGGGCAGAATTCTGGCGAGACATTGCCGAGTCCAATGTCTTCTTCATTGCACAAATAATGCAATTAACTGTGAACAAATTAAAAAATAAACAATAATCAAGGCAATATTTACTATAAGGCATCTTGGATAGCTGCAATGATTTTACCATTAACATTTTTATGGTTAGGTTCGCTTACCGTTATCTTGACACTGTCTCCTGTGATCCACATCATGCCTTAGCCAATTAATAAAGGCAGGAACATGGAACACTGCTTGAAGAGATGCATTTAAGTAACAGCTATTTCCCATATTATAAAATCCAGCACCAACAGGAAGCTTTTCGGTGTACCCCGGGACAATTTTCTCCCGAGGATACAAAATTCTCTTAGGTTTAGGCAACTGATGACCTTGACTGGGACTGCTGCTACTATTGCTATTACTACCACTGCTAGAACCACTACCATAACCGCTACTTCCACTACTGCAGCCTCCATTCATAGACTGGGAACCAGAAGAGGAACCTTGCGAAGGTGGGGTTTTGGGACCTGATACGCCAGCCGACGCGGACTCACCGTTTTCCACCAAATCTTTCATTTTTATACGTTTATTTTTCCCTAATTGTTGCTGCTTTAACAAGGATTCCGCTCCACCTCCCTTTTTCGCTGACTTCCACTCCAATTGTTTTTGAATAGCACCAGCACTGCCGTTAGGACTCTGGATGAGGCTCTCAGCTTCCTCCACTGAATGCCCTTGCTTCAACAACTTCTTCTTTAACTTAAGCCACTTCTTCTTTTCCTTCCTAGTTTCCTTGAGCTTTTTGAATATTTCAAAAGAATTTTCTGTTCCAACAGCAGTCTTTAATTTGTCTTTCCCTTTCAAACTCGTGTCACGATCACGTGGCTTATTCTTCCCGTCAACCTCAGCAGTGCTTTCGCAGTCTCGCTTCAGCAACGCAGATTTCTCCGGCGTAGATTTCTTCTTTAACTTTAACTTCCTTCCAGGAACGTAGTTTGAGTTTAAACACTCAATATTCTTCGGAACTGTGGCTCCATTTGTGTAGCCTTCTGAAACGAACGTGAACTCTGTTGCCTGCTCTACCCACAAGTCAAACTCGCTTTGAAACTTCAATGCATGCGCTTTCCCTCCAACTCCTAATCCGTTGCCGGACTGTTTTGTTTTAAAACTTTCTCCTGGAGAGAGTTTCTTATGATTAGATAACTTGTAGTTTTTCTGTGCCCGAGCCAATGAAGACTGAAGGGCAGCAGTAACTAAATCTTCTCCGGAAACTGGTCGCATCTCATGATTGGATGCCGAAGACGCTCCTAGGGACCTACCAAAATCATAATAATGTTCTAAATTACACGTCAGGTCACTGAACTCCAAACTTTCCGCCAAAATAAATGCATTCGAATATTTTAAATTCACGATGGCTGATTGGTTTGTCTCTACCAAAATGCATGTATAATAATTATTACCAAAGTCAACATTTCATCATCGATAACACATCACCACCACAAGTCCTAATTCGTTGTTTGAGCATGCATAATTCTTTTTTAGATTACACAGGTCACATGTGCTATAATGCATGATGATATCAAATCGGTGTCAGTAAACTAGAAGATGTGGTAGGATGTGCATTAATGTCTGCAACTTTGATTCCATACTTTACTTGCACACTTGACATTTCCCACTTTCACCAATCCCAATGTTGAATGTTATCCATTTACATCATGATCATAAAAAAGGTATCATGACGTTATTGTACATGCTCAATCATCAATTTTACCTCTGCTGCATGCATTAAACAGAATGGTACATTCCCAATTATTAAATTATTAGTGAATAGCTTGAAAATTAATATTATTTCAATATTTACTTTATAAGTAGCACAGCCGGAATAAGCTTATTTTCATTACCTCGGATGCGACACACGGCGAAAAAAACTTTAACAAGGGAAACAAGGCACAGAACACCTTTGCAAGAAGAAGTGCGTGATGATGACGCTCTCAAATCATTCACAGTTGACCTGGTAAGTCAGCTGGCCAATTGTGACCTCAACTAGTGGAGGCTTCCGACATTTGGCGCATTTTCAGAGACTAACATGCTATATACAATCTTAACATCTATTGGTATTTATATTCCTAAAAACCAAGTCAAAAACGGAAATACCTACATATTATATATACACTACAAGAAGAAGAGAATCTCGGAGGCAGAGAGTCAACCTCGCATAAAACCTAATGTACGTTACGTTGCACGCCTGTATATAGCAAAACTCTGCGCTCTAACTCTAACAAAACCACGGAAATAATCTGATGAGGTCCAAGAAGACGGAACGAAGGCAAGAGGGGTCCTTCAAACGAACAATACGTTCATACTCCTCTAAACCATATTCATATTATTCATATATACAGACTATAAAACTTAAAAAGTGTATATAGAAATACCAAACAATCTGGTAGCTATATACAATATATAATGGAATGAAAAAGGTTATATTACATGCATACTTATACTATATACATACATAGTGACTCCAATATTAGGTACGTAACGTATACCTATCCAATATGTTGCAAACTAGAAATATATAACTATGAACGAAGGCACAAAAAACAATACACAATTCTCAGAACAGAAAACAAGTACTTTTACTACTATTACTATACTATATATTGACTAGAGGAACATATACATAAATATGACCACCACCATCGCACAAAAGAACAGAATTTGATACCGTGAGTGCTTACGTACGCCGTAAAAAGTACCATGCACGGAAACGAGACGCAAGAAGACTTTTAGGCATGCATGCTTTCAGACGAGGCTACACTACTTTTTACAACTTTACCATCATCTCTCATCATAATCATCAATTGGTATATGGTTTTAGTACATTTGTACAATGCACTCCGGACAGACAGACAGTACGCAAGGATATGGATCAAGGATTACGCTGAAAAACGAGGTGCGATTGCGTCCTTTTCTTTCAGTATACTTTTTGGTTCAGTTCGCAGTCATCATAAATGCCTATGCCTGTACATTGTAAATGCAAGGTATATCTTAATGCCCCTGCTGAAGTCCTGAAGCCTTTGGGGATAGATTCATTCGCATTGTAATATATTTTGTATGTATTATGAAAGCTTACGTACGCTGCAAAACAACGTTATCGTTATTAGCACTTTAGCTTGCTTTTATGGAATCACAACTTTGTACACTAAACTGCTGCGGCCGGCTAAAATGCGCTTGCTATCTACTTTTAGGTACATGTAGATTTCACCGCTCTATAGGAATATGCATGCTTTGCATGCTTTCGGCAATAGTAATTTCCTGCGTAATATGTCCATGCTGTTGTTGTGTATATTTAATACTGTTTTGTTCATTCATTCATGAAGATAACATTATTATATACATCCATAAATATTCCATCTCTTAACTCCCCTTTTCCATTCCATGTTACAGACTGCGATATTGAGCTGCAACATTGATGGTGGGCCGACGAATAACTGAACCGAGTGTTGATGTGTGGAGTGCGGTGGAGTTTGTCTTGAGCCCGAAATACTGTATCACTTTGCCCATTACCTCGTACATGTAATGAAAATCTTTAACTAATTATTTATGAACTTATGTCTCAAATGCTTTGTGGCAATCGTAAACTGTCACGTAACACTAATTATCTAACTATATAGAATTAGAACTACATGGTACTCCACTTGACGTAAATATGTTAAACAAATATACAGGGCATAACTTGTACTAAATTGGTATATTTCTCATCTTGTTCCTTGAGATGAAGGTCTATTGCTAATCGTAATTTTAAAAATAATGAACAGATTTGTGATAAACAATCAGAATGATCTTGGAAATTCAAACTTGAAAACTTTCGCATCATTATTGCAAATTATATTCATACAGTCTTGTTTAACAATCAATAAAACGACAAAATATATCTTTCTGCATAAATCCACTTTTGTCCTGTTGGATACTCATCATATCATACATATAATATCAGGACTACCAAGTTCAATAAACGTAACAATGTATTATTATTAGTCATTACTTTAAAATGAATTCACCCGTTATTGGATTACACCATTTTCTGCTTTTTGGTTTCTGGGCCATCGTCCTCCTCCTCTTTGTGAAAAATAGTTACCGGTTGATTTCTGAAAATTAATAAGTTCAGAACTATTGTAGATTGATTGCCCCTAAAACAGGTGCATACCAGTAAAAGACTGGATAAATTGAATCGATCAACTCACTGCTTATATGCTGGAGTAACCCAGATGGGATTTTCCTCAGCTTCTTTTGCATATCTCAAAATGGCTTCCCGAGGATCCATGTCATCTTTCACAGACTTCTGCATTCCAATGCTTCTGATGACATATGAACTAAGTGTCGAACCACCAGATACAACTCGGCCACCAGAACCAGCTGTCATGGGCAAATCCGGTCGTCTAGATTTCACTGGATCCATTCTAAAAACGTTCAAGTATTTGTAAAAGCGTTCTTTAGTACTAATTCATTACTACTTGCGATGGATGTTTAATGATTTTTTCCAGCGCTTTAAAATAAGCTATGACTTAGATTTGCTTACCTGGCTTTAATTTCTTCTCGTTTAGGATTCCTAGGTTTATCTCCTTTAAACATTGGCAATGAACTAGGTGTAATAATAATTTTGCCTGAAAAATCTTCAGTCACCACAGTTGCTCGTTGTTTCTTCGGCTTGGAACCATGAACCAGAAGGGCCCCTCTATTTGATTTACTCAAGTCATATAAAATCGAAAATGTTCCTGTTGAAGACGAAAGGAATATCTGATTGATTCTGTGATGCCAAGCAGATCTGATCAGAATTTGGTTTTCGAAGTTCATTTGTTTTGTGAAGGTATGGTCTTCTGTAGATAGGAAGTATAATATTGAATGAGTTATAGTCTCGCTCTTTTCTCTGCCAGTTGTCCCAGGAGGTAGTGACGGAATTAGAAGATGACGATCATCTGGACTAAACGATAGGTCCGTGCTGGAAAAACAATTGTGTTCAAATATCACATCTGATTCAATATATTCTTAATTCAAATTGTACTGCATAAATTATATCATTTTACAGTATCTAGTTCATGCTTACGTTGCGTATTTTGCGGGGTGCTGATCTGACTTCCAAAGAGTTTTCTTCCAATTTCTTGTATCCCAAATGTTTACAACCGCATCCTCACCTCTCGATGCAACTTGGAGCCCGGAATTTGAGTAAACAACACAAAACGTATCTGTATTAGGAGTATGAGCATTCCTGATAGTTGCTGTCGGTAAAACTAACGGACGTCTCGTATCCCACATAAAAATGGTTCCGTCAAATCCAGCTCCCATGAAACAGTTTCCGTCTCTGGAGAAGCAGCATGCTGTTGCTCGACTTTTTCCGCCCTTACTATTTCGAAGCTTAACAACAGTTTTGTGATGTCTTGGATTATTTACATCCCATACCCTTACGGTCCTACAAGCGTGGGGATTAATATTCATTATAAGAAAAGTTTTTGACCTGTCTTAACTAATTAATTTTAAAATTCACATCTTACCCGTCATCCGATGATGTGATAAACGATTCACGTTGTTTGGGATTAAACTGTCCCCCAGTAAGCGATGCTACATGCCCTTTAGTTTTGGCCATATCGACAATGTATTGATCCCCCTTCACGCATTCCAACAACTCGGAGCCATCACGATCCATCACTTTTGCCTGAATAATTTATGACATAATTTGGTTAATCCAATTACTGGTACCTGTGGGACCTGTGACCAAGTGCAGTTGATTTACACAGCGCAATAGTGCATTCAGGTACGAATTTATTTATTTGCGTAATCGCAGACATTTCTATATTTATTAGAAGTTGTAACTGGGAACAAAAAGTTATTGTACTGTAACAGGACAAAACAAAACTGTACCAGTTCAACCAAAACGCAAATGCAAGTAGCCCAGTTCCACATGATAGTATATCGCATTTCGTACGTGCGTAAATCTCAAATGTCTTGCACATCTTTGATCTTGTTTGTTTTACACTTTGTAATGATTTTAGTTACACTCGTATATAATTACCTGTGCATTTCCCGAAACTATGAGTAAGGCATCCCCGCTTGACGAATAACTTAAATGCCGAATTGGGTGACACTCACAAGGGCGCATTGCACGGAAAGCATGCCTATTTTTTAGGCCGGTAAAATCCCATAATTTGACATCATAATCTATTGAACCTGTAGCAAATCTTCCACCTGGGGGATCCACCGTCATCGCAGTTACAGGTTGATTGCCGTGTTTCATAGTGAGTTGTTCAGTAAGTGGAAACAAACGAGTTCTGTCTTCCTCATCATCTGATCCACTGCAAATAAGGCAAACCATCGTTAATTTACTTTGTAAACGCTTTCTACTACAGTACATAGTATGGAGTATTTAAGTTTAAGCAAGGTGTAACCAGGAACTGACTAAAACTGACCTACTAACAGCGTCATCATCACCTTCCTCCTCGTCGTCACTGCTACTATCACTTTCATCCTCGAAATCTTTGGATTTCAGTTTTTTAAATAATTCAGCATCCTTTTTCTTTTTCGTTGGTTCAGGAGGTGGAGGTATTGGCCCAATTATTTCATCGTCGTCACTCTCTTCCTCATCTGACTTGTCCTACAACATTTAACGAGAAAAATCATAAAAGGTAAAATTATAAAACAACATTCTCCAGCATTACCTGCTGTAAAATATTAGTTACAATTACAATATTAAGCATCAAGAATATCTTTCACGTTGCATTTTGCGTACCTTAGAAATCTCAGCGCTTTTCTTTTTCTCGTGAATATGTATGTCTTCCATCTCCACCTCGATTTTCGTATCTGTTCCTCCTTGTGCAGCTGCCGCTTGCTTCGAACTTTTGATCTGTTCCATTAACTCTTTCACGCTAAACTTTCGAGCCGACTTCTGCTGCTCAGGTTTCTTGGAAGTACCGAAATCACTAAAACCCATCATCTTCTTCATTTCCTCTTCCGCTTCATCAACTACCTCCACCTTGTCATTGCCAGCAGCTCTCTCTGCCTCCGCCTTAGCATCTTCTTTAGCCTTATCCCAAGAAAATGAACCAAATCCTTCAACTTGATCTTCTTTCACGTCCTCTTTTGAACCCTCCACTGGACTTTCTTCAACCTTCGTCGCACTTTCATCATCAGCTGAAATAGATGATGAAGATGAAGATGCTAGAGATATCTTACCAAAAGTTATCTTTTTAAAACCACCACCAGCAGGTCGCTTGAAACTCATTGTATCGAATATTCAAGAATTTTTACTTGTCAATCACAAACTTATGACACTACAAATCAAGGATCACAACCTTTCGTTCTTCTAAACCTCGATCTAACTAAACTAATGTCCAAAAACTTTCGATACCCATGATGAATATTGATGAATTAGGAATAAAGTGCATGTGAGAGAGTAAAAAACACTCACATTCCATCACAAACAGATCTTGTGAATGTTTACAAATATCTACAAAGACGATGCTTCATATTTTGTTGGTCTCATTGTACCCCGTACTGTTCATAGAGGAGAAGTAACGTAACGTTTTTCGTGAAGCGTGGATATCGGAAAAGCATTGGTTTATGATTTTTCATGAAAAATGAAAATGCTTATAATTTGTGAGTAGCATCGCATATCGATGTGGTCAACAACGGTCATGATCATGTCAATGTCCCTTTTTCCTGTCATATGGCTGATCATATGTTCGTTAAGTTTCAGAGTCAGACAACTGGAATCTGCACGAGTCAATAATTTCACAGTGACCTGTTTACCATTCCGTATCGATTCCACATCCGTTCTTCCTTCTGCATTTCCATTATCTTTTTTATCCAGTTGTTAGTTTAGTTAGTTCCGTGCTTTATGCCGATTTTTGTGTTTAGTTCATAGCGTTTGTGATGTAAATAATAATTGTTGTATCTTTTATTCTTCCTCCATTTATCACGCTAAATGTTGGATTACCACAGTGCATTATTCGTACTAGATTTTGAGTGTTTTAGAAATAGATTTTGCGTTTTAGGAGAGAGACTCTAGAGTAAGGAATTGGTGACTGTAGAAAGTTGACTGTGCTTTGCTTATCCGATTATTGTTCGTTTTCGTGAGCTGCGCGATGGTGGGGACAAGTGACCAGAGTACGAGTACCACGGTCTCCTGCTCTTCTGAGAATCACCACCGTAAGAAAAATGTTGCATGTCTATCGTCCACCCTTCCATCCCCATGGAAGAATGAGCACGAATTTTTATGAAAATTGTCGTTTTATTTCCATGTGTTATGCAATTTGTGTTATTTACTAAACATCTCATCTTTGGCGTTTTCACTAATTTCTGGTGTGTATTTTAATTTCCTCTTCTTACCATCTCGTTGTCAGTAGTCTTGCTTAACTTTGCATACATATTTTTCTAGTTTGTAGTTGATAAATACATACGTAAAGTTAGTAGTTGTGAGTTCATTGTTCTCTCTTTAGACATGAGCCATTACTCCTCAGCATCAGTGTGCAGTTACTACCAATCTGCCGTGACGACAACTAAGGGAATGCCTACGAGTGTGCCGTATTTGGATTATAATAACCATAATCATCACTCTCATGGAATGTCTGCCGCCGCAGCTGCAGCAGCCCAGTATGCCCAACAGGCTCAACAGCAGCAGCATCGCGTCGCAAGTGCAGCAGTTGCTTCGGCCAATTCCTTCCGAGCCACGCCTCATCATCATCACGCCAAAGTGATAAATCCGACTCAGGCTGTGGCCTATCAACAAGCTTATCATCAGTACCAGCAGTATATGCATCATCATGGAATGCTTCATTCTCATCAACACCACCCTCATCATCAGCAGAATGCACCGGTTGTTCACCAGAGAATGCTTGGAATGCCAATGATGACAAATGGGGCTACATCAGTTACACAACCTCATCAGCAACCACGTTTGGTACCGTTTGTGAATCGGACTGGACCACCGATGCAGCAACAACCACCGCAACATCTGCATCACCATCACCATCATGGATATTCAAATACTCCAATGATGCCAACGGCAGGATATCATCATCCTCATTCTCACCATCAACCTGCGCAGCAAACTCAGATGGATGGAACACAAATGCCAAGTTTTGTGGATGCTAGTAATGGCTGTAGTAGTAAGCCTTGTTTTACAAATCAACCAACTAAGCCAGTTGAAAATGGGAAATCTCAGTACCCCCAGCAAAGCTCTTTTAAAAGCTCATCGAATGGTAAATCTAGACCTGCATCAGACAAACCAGCAAAAGCGAGACGAGTTAAGTCATCTAAAGATCCTCACAGTGAAGACGGGCAGGGTAGCAAGACCGAACCCCGAGTAAAAGATCAGGGCTCACAATTTCCAGAAGATTATACACCTGTTTTCACAGATCGTAAGGGGTTGCATATTGAAACCAACTTGTGGAAGAATTATGTAAACGTCAAAGATTTGTAAACGATAAGTGTATGTGAATTTCAGAATGTGACTGTGCACGTCAGCAAGCATGGAGTTACCCTGTGACAAGTTGTAGCTGTCCACAAATGTCAATAAATCCGGCTAAACCCCCACCAGGATTTGAACATTTGATGCAGCCTGCGTTTCCACTTGAATCTTATGATCCAAGTATATTGGGAAACCTAATGCGGGCCCAGTTGTGCCATGACGCGATGCCTTACGACGGGATTCCTGTTTGCTGCGAGGGCGTCCCGCTAGCAAGTCTTGACGAAGATTCTGATGAAGAGTTTCTCGAGATTCAAGTCAATCCAGATGAGCTCCAACGAGATGAGGTAAAAGAGTGGAGTTTTTTGCATTCGGCCATTAAGCAAACATTAGATGACTGGACGGAGGAGTTGCAAACAAGACAGAAGATTAAGCAGGTGCTGTGTAAAGTGGATTTACATACTATATTTGTGAAACCGTGTGATAGCAGCAGTTCTGAGGAGATCGTTTCGGAAGAGGAATTATCAGATAGTTCAGATTCACTTTCGGATATAGATCCTGTTTTACGTCCACTTCCATTCAATGAAGTGCAGGTTCAACCTCAACTTCAAGCAGCTTAAGGAAACGCTCTAATTATATCAACTTCCTACGTAGTTTGTTGCAAAGTAATTGAACTTTTGAAAAATTGATATTTTCAATATGGAATATGCATGCCATGTAAACGAATACCTCGTTTGAATGAATTTAGATACTCGTTGTAAAAATGAAAAATTATCTTTTGTTTGTATTTCAATTGTAGACAGTATTTTAAACTTTGTGCAGTATATTTTCTAAAGACATGAATGAATCAACCCGTCCGAAAAATTGTGGTATAGAAAATTACATGCTTACTTAATTATATATTTTATTGAAAATCAATAGGACTTTCACATGTAAAGTATCCTCATTGTCATTGTTAATACAAATACTTACATGCATGAATCGCTAAATTATCGGCATGTACTAATAAAAGATGATTTGCCTGTTTACCTTTTAATATTTCTGTTGATTTTCAAAATCGGTTGTTAGTGCATTTTGTTTGTAGGCCCTATTTATTTTTGGAATTGATTAGCAGAAGTTAGGGCAATTGTAGTTCAAACAACAAGCAATTGGTCATGTCATGAATATAAATTATGGAGATAGAAGTTGTCAACAATCGAATTACCGTACAGGTATTTTCATTTCAGGGAAGTTTTATTATACGATAATAAAAGCCCCTTCAATTACAGCCATTACCTCCACTTTGAAATGATTTGATGAATAATTTGGTACTGGAAAACTAGACAATTTATTCGAAAAATGGTTCCATGTTTTACAGGAAGTATAGAAACAAATTATTATCTTTCGGAACGAGAACCTTCCAAACTAAAGTTTCGGGCAATCACTTATGGTGTATGAATTAATGAATGACGGACAAGCTTTTAAAAAATTGCTTCAAATTGCATAATTTTTTAAAAAATTAGCAAAGGTATTGAAACAAGGTTTTGGGTTCACTAATTCTAGGTTCCAAAATTAACATTTTGAGGATTCATATCAGGAAATATTGATACTTTCTACTGTGAAAGTTCTTATCCAAGCCCATAAGCTTTGGCTTCTCATACGACTACAGACATGACATACTTCTCATTCCTGTTCTTCCGAAAAGAAAGAACATAGGTTCATACTTCTTTACTGCCACACCCAAGATCAAGAGATCATGATTTCCTCTTACACTCTTACTTTTTTTCTAAAATTAATAGCCCTTGCACACAAATTAAATGTCATCCCTTTATACTACGACAAAAGTATTTGCAGGTTTAGAAGTATTGAATCCAAAGCTCGATCCCGTTGGCATGTTTGTGTTTTTTTCAACAATTTGTTTGGAAACGTGCAGACCGTGGTGGTACTGTACAGAGCTGTGTTTGACAAGTACCCTCCTGCATTGTTGCTTCAAGAACTTGCAGTCCCGATCGCGTTCGGACTGTATTTTATAATTTGTACAACATTTTCAGTCTTTGAAAGCGACATTGTCATTATGTTTAACCGACTGTTGGACACGAATAAGAAATTTAGTAAGCCTTTCAACGGTGTCGTTTCTACTTTATGTATCTTCTCTTATAATAGTTACAAAAAATAAAAACGTGCTCCATTGGACAACTTTCCTCTTTTTCACTGAAAAATATTTTTTATAGAAGCTTGGATGTGGGTGTCCAGCAAGGAGCGCGATGGCTTGGAATACTTGGTTCTGGCATACTATAACTTGGCTTTATCGGTGATGGTTTTTCGCGTACCACAGACACTCCTTATTGACAATTTTAATAATTTGTATCCGTACTTTAGTCATAAAACTGGAATTTCGTCAATGTTTTTGGGGAGTATTTATTACCTTTGGGATTGGTTCACTATTGGTCATTATATGATTCAATCTACGATTGCAGCAATCATATTTTTTTTATTTGTTAACAGTAACAAGGTTTGGTGCAAGCGAATGATGTAAGTAACTTTTTTATCTGACATGCAATAAAAATGCATTAATTCTAATAGCAATCTTACATAGATTTTTTTGTTTAGGAACGGTCTTCTATATCAGGAATTCAACACGAAACTATACAGGACGAAAGTTGCCAGAAATTACAAGTTGCTTCAACTAAATCATCGACTTTTTACTGTCATCCTCCTGGAAGTAAGCTTCCCATGTGTGTTGGCATCTTGCACTGTCAATCTGATTGTTTTCATTTTTATTTTGTTGAAATTCGGGTCTCACCTTGGGGTCATCCCTCTGTGCTTAGTAACATCGATCATTATTATCCTAATTGTGGCAGTGTGGGCTATCTTGTATATTTCATACCAAATGACCAAATGCTCTCAGGCATTTCTCTTAGAGTTTAGAAGAACACTGGGAGGTTGTCCGTTGGGAAGAGCTACACACTCCTCTTTGGAACCTTTGTATGTTCGAATAGGCTTTGCTTATACTGCAATGCAGACTACCGTTTTAACATTGTTTAAAATTGTTTTGGAATCCGTTGTCAACTTATTGATTGCTGTTGAATAAAGTTTGACGTGGGTGTAATTACAAGCTTGAATATTACTAAAAAAAAAGTCGAACGTGCGCTGTCGCTGTGTAATGTGTATTATTTATTTTTATTAGTCAAGTTCGTCTAACCTTTATCTCATTTCACCCCAAAGTTATGTCAATTTGACTTTCCTAAATTGTCTTAGCCTAAATTGTCTTATTAGCAAGAGTAGTGCAATAATTCTTGTCGAAAGGTTCCAGTTTGAAAGAAAGTCATGCCTTCTGACACACTTCATTAGCTTTGTTTATACACTTTACAAAAAAAGTTACATCTGTATATGTTCTCGCGTTTTCAGAAACACCCGTACATTTTCTTGTCTCAATTCTGAAATGTGTATGCAATTAATGAAGCATTTTAGAATTAACAGAATTTGATTGATTAGAAATATTAGAATTATAGTTAGAGCATAGAGCATTGATGTAACTTTCTCCTGTTTCAATGTCAATAATATTATAATTTTTGAATGTGCAATGATTTTTATGAGTTCAAATTTTTGAACAGTTGAAGACTATATATGTACATATTATGTGTTCTTGAAAACTTGTTATTGTTTCTACAAGGAACTCGATTTTTATGAAGTGTTCATTTATTATTCATACAAATACGTACTATATGCACGTGTAACTATTTCTGAATTCTAACTAAACTAGGTACTTCACAGAAACTGAGAAGTACAGTACAAGGCTAAGCAGCGTAAGGTTTCTTTGATTTTTATACCTTTTCTGTAGTTGGTAGTGTATAAATCCAAGTAAAAACATATCCATTATCTAACAAAAACATATCAAAAATTCAGTTTCAATATAATTTTAAGTCTACATAAAGAAAGGTATCGATGTAAGGAAAAATCGTATGTATGCGAATAAAGTATCCACATCCCACAGCACTTTGAAAGAAGTTTAACGTAATATCGATTTTAAGTTGACAGCATGTACAAGTACATATTATTATAGGCTCTATATTGTATGCATGTATGTATCATATCATAGTAATTACCTTGAGCGTTTCTATTCCATCTAGACTAGACACTATCTAACTTTATCTATGCAATGTATCCACGTTTTATTGTCCAGCTCAAAAATCTAGACATCAGTTTGATTAAATACCTTCACTTCACTTGACAAACGCGAAGCCAGTTTAGAAATAAAAAGGGGTTGCAAGAAAGCGCATTATATTTTTAAACTACACAAGCATGTTCAGTGATTTATATTATAAAGCCTTTTATTTTTGGGCAAATTGGGTGGCTTGTCCTCTTGGGGCAGTACCATTTCAACTTGACGAGAAACGCAGGCGAATTTTCACTAACAATAGGTCTCATCGAAAATCCCTTCGTGTTTGGATGTTCCTGGCTATCAACAACTTGTACTTGATTTGGTGCATGTGGTACATGAAGAAAACAAAGAACTTCAATGCGTTCAATCAGACGTATGCTGGGTGGGTCGTTTCCTCGATTTGGGTCATCACTCTCGGCTCATTCACCCTACAACCGGATCTTGTATGCTATTTGTTCAACGCAACCGTCACTTTCTTCGACCGTTATCAACGTATGTAAAAAAATATTTTATCCAGCTGCACCAATTTTCAAGTAATAACGACAAACATTTGCTAATAATTGTGTTTCTTTTTCAGAGTCTTTCATGCCAAGATACAATCCAAATCGATGCCCTGTAAACCGTGTTATCGACACTTCGTGCACACTCCTGCGATGGAGTTGCTTTCTAATTGGAATACTGGAAACTGTGCATTTTGCAAAGTTTGCAAGAGTGTGTCCATTCTATATCAACTATTACATACCAGCTGCATTTTATGATAAACCTGTGATCATTTGGACAGCTATATTCCATGGTTCAATATATTTTGTGACCTCCCTTAGCCTTGGTTTCTCTTCCAGTTTTATGGTCTCCATCACTTTGCACATGACTCACATAGTTTCAGATGATATTCGATGCGGACGGAAGCAAAAGTACAGAACCCTGCACACCCTTAGAACTGGTTATAATATGCAGATTACTTACAGAAGTTTGCAGCTTCTTAACAAACTTTATCTTGAGCATGGAAGCGTGATACTGTATCCCATGAATTGGTTAATACTCAAAATGGTGACGTGAGTTTATAAATACCTTTTTGTTGTTAATAATTTTTGCTTTAAAATAGAGTAAATGTGAACAATATTTTGCAAATAAAGTTTGTCTCAATTTCAGATTTTTGGGAGCAACCCTGATAAAATATGGACATCAAATGGAGCCGATTGTCAGATACATTATAGGAGGATGGGTAATTTTTGGGATAGTAATGTGGGGCACGTGTCTCGAACTAGCAGGTCACATGTTTTTGTACAGTTGTCGAGCAATAACTTCGTGGAAGTATCACTATTGGGGTAATGAGACCAGGGTCATGGCTAAATTCAAGAGATCCTGCAGACCATTGAAGTTGGCTCATCGGACCATGTTTAGTATTAAACGATTAACTGTTCTGAAATTTTTTAGAAGCGTGGGAAAAACTATGTTTAAGATATTTGTTGCATTATAAAAACATATCTGAAGCTAATTATTTTGGTAATCAAAATCTACTTTTGATTATAAAACGTGGGCTTTTTTTAATAATAAATTTGCCTATTATAGAACTTTCTACATTGATATTTTAACACTTTTCATTATCACTGACAACTAAACACACGTACACTCGTACATGTATATCGTGTAAATGTAATAAACAAATGAAGGAATCGCCCAATTCTACACATTTAAAATCGTCGCTGAAATTTCAAGTTGTCGTCGTATGTCTTCCAGTTCTTGATATTTTCGGTCAGAAAGGACATATTGTTGTTTCACAATTCTTCTATAGAAAACGATTCCAAAAAAGGTAACTCCAAACAAAACAAAGCTTAAAATAATTGTGGCACACCATGATGCAGTTTCTGCTCAATAAAACCAAAAAAATTAATTTATCTCATTTCGCCCCATTTACCAGTTTTGTTATACAATGCACCTTACCACTATCAAATGAATGTAGTAAATTGAACGAATACCTGAAAAGTAAGTGAATTTTATCCAACAGAGTATAATGACATCCAGCGTGAAAAGAAAGATGGAAACAGTATTTGCCAAGACCCACGATAAATCAATGTACCACATCATTAGATCATGAGGTGATTCATTCGCTTTGGAATTAGGGCTCATTTCAGCTATCACTTGAATATGCGGAAGTATGCAAGTTGAAATCATTATGGCCATCATGGTGGTGCACACGAGAAGAGCTGTCGTCACTGTGAATGCAGTCAAAAGAACTGGGTGTGCGTCGTCATTAATTTGGAGCTCCACTGTGGCAACCTGGGAGAAAGCAAACCAATTTTTAGTCAAAAGTTCCTTTTCGGAGAGTTGCAGGTGAAAGATTTATAGATTCCGTACTACGGAGAATCCAGCCATAACTGCAGCCATTTCTGTAATTCCTGAAAGTTTGGCTTTGCTTAAGTGAAGTCTTCTCCAGTCGAGCATATCAGGATCGTTTGGATCCTCTCTTGGAAGTTCATCTCTATTGCTTTCAGCCTAAAACCACAAATATAGACCTGAGTATAGTTTGTTCCTTTCTATTATAATGAGACTACATAAGATTCTAGAAACCCATTTACCTTATCGATTCGAATAATAGGCAACGAGATAGACGGCCTCGCGCTTCGACTAGGTATGCTCCATGATACAGATCGTGGCCCTCTGACAGTTGTCGCAGGGGAAGGAGGAGGACTATCTTGTGGTGAAATTGGAGGTAAATTTAAGGACTCCAATCGAGGCATTGTAGCTCTTATTATCTCTTCGTTGAGTATGCTTCTTGAACCAAAATAAGCTGACGCTCCAAAACTTTAAAGACAACTAAAATTGTGTCAACGTTGGAATGACAGTATACAGTATAGGAACTGAATAGCGAATCAGCTTTCATGGTTAAATTCGATGATTAGATTCAGAAGCTATAACTGACAAATCCATTAAATATCCATGCGATCACGTAAAATGTGACGGACGTGCTTCCGTATTACTTCAAGCAATCAAAACTTGGCTCATATTGAAACAGATCATATTATGTAAAAGATATGGTATGAGGACTTTCCTATCGCCAAGTTATAGATGTGATATGATAAAAAATCGGATAGATATGGATATGCACAAGCTTAATTCTATCTTCTATCCTCTTCATTCGTTTGTTTCGTTTGAGAAATACAACCAAGCGTTATATGTTTTATTGACGTAATTGATTTAGATTCCACAATTCAATAATTTTTTTCAATACAAGTAAATGAGATTACAGTAACTTCACAAGTTTTGCATGCTTCAATCTTTCAGCTCCTTTTTAGTGATTGGAAATGGAATCCCTGATTCTGGTAATGTAGGCAAAATAAGGTTCATATCCGCAGAGTATTTTGGATGATCAACATACAACCTAGTGTTTTCTGGCAGTGCTTTTCCTCTGACTAAACAAAAAACTTTAGAAGCATTTTCATCCTGCTCCGAAAAACAATTAAAAGTGTGTTGAGAACCCTTTTTCTTTGACTTCACTCCTGTAAATCCTGTAAGGTCGAATATAAGTGTAGATGAGTCCAAATCCAATGATTTAAGTCTCAGTCGATCTTTCGGGTTCCCTTCAATTGTAGTCAAAAACCCGTTCCAATACACTTTCCTGGAAACATGCGACATAAAGTATGTTAATGAATGAGATTTCTACCCAAATGATAATACCCGTTTTAACTTGCCATTGAAGAAATGTCTAAAAGTATTTTACCCTTCCAAATTGTTGAATATGTATGGAGCATTGTCCAAAAACATCATCTTATCAGATACATTGTTATTCGCAATGTCGGCTTCATAATGAAGTTGAGCAGAAGGTTCAAGCAAGTCTTTGAGATTGCCTTTGATCTTAAACGTATCATCTCCAGTCAATCTGCTATAGCGGTAGTCCACTTCAACATAAGGTTCTTGAGGGTTTCGACGGAACCTTGCGAGGAAAAGCGATGTTGGTCTGGACCTAGCATTCAATGTGAATAAATTATATACATATACTTAAAAATCTTATGCTTTCAGCTTTCTTTTTGCAAAGGAATTTTTATAGAAGCTTCGATTTATCAATGAATTTAGTAGTTTGCTAAAAAGTTACACACCTTGGATCATTCAGTATTTTATTGACCACTTCTGGAGATGGCCATAATATCATCTTTGGTTTCACAGGCACGGGAAGTTGTATATTCTCAATAGTCTCCGCTGATGAAACTTCTCGAATAGGACATAATTCGTCATTGATCAACGCAACAGACTTAGCCTGACGTTGAGTTCTGTGAAGAAAATATTGAATTGGAAATTCGAATAATGTTTTGCGTAGATGATAGTTTTAAAGCAAAAGATTTGTAATGCACATTTACCCGGAAACGGATTTTGCGGATCTTTCTGCTGGTCTGCTCCGTGATCGCATTATCCTCTTCTTTTCCAGTAAGTTCCGGTTCACGTCAACAGTCACGACTCCTTCTTCGCTGTCTTGCCATCCGTTTGCAGGTCGAACTAAGCGTCCAAGACCTCCCAGACTTTCTATTTGCTCCTGTGTTAGAGGTGTAGTGGTCCGAGCATTTGTGTCGACATCAGTCCTCGGACTGGATTGCGATTTATCATGCCAGGAGTAATTGTACACATTTTTACCCTGTCCTGTTTGTGGTTCAGTTATTTCAAAATTTTCCAACAAGCACGGGGACAAGCATCGTGGACCTAGTTTGCAGTCTACGGAACGCATAGCTTTTGAAAGTTGTCGTTGTCTTTTGAGAGCAGTCCGGATTTTGTGTTTGCCAGTGATCTCATTGCTGGCGATCCCATCCGGGATGAGGTCCATTGAGTATGGGGAAGGACCCTGTGTTGATAGGTAGCGTATCATAAAAGCCTCTTGAAGTGAACTGTAAGGTTCGGCTTTCGAAGTTATCTGACCCATAGTTGCAGAAGTGGGTTGAGAAATACAAAATTTAATCGAGTGTGGTTGATTTTACGGCGTACTTATTTCTCCATGCAAAGAGATACACATTTCTAGTAGAGTTGATAGTTCGGAAAAAATTGGAGTGATTTATCACGGATAATCAGGAAAATCAAGTCATAAGCAAATTGGTGCATTCATTCATTCATTTTGCAAAATTCCTGTCTCATTGTGAAGTTCGTTTTCATAATGTTACGTTAGAAACTCTGGTACAAAACATGACCATTGAACAAAATGTTCACATGTATTTCGGGAATGGTCTTCGAAGAGGTGGGTTTCTGTTGGTGCAATGCAATTTAAGTACAACGGTTCATGTTATGAAGGCTCAAATGCATGTGGAATGGTTGACTGTCCGGCGGGATCAATGATAAAATTGCAATTCATATGGATCGTGTCATAGTATGACAGGATGCGAGTTTAAATGTTTAAAACGTCATTTTTTGTAAACTCAGCTAGTTTTGTTTTTCAAGACTTTTTTTTACATAAACGTGTTTGAGCGCAAAAGGTGTAAATCGTGAGGTAAAAACTCGTTACTTGTATAGTGGCTCAACCAATGTTCAACTGAATAATACAAATTATAATTACATCTATTACATTTCCTTGTGAAAACCTTTTTTTGTCCAGTAGTACTATTACTATAATGAACAAGAACTTTATTATTTAAATACTAGACATGCAATGATGAGATGTTCCGCATTCTTTGTCAAACAGCCCTATACGTTGACTGTATACAAAGTACAAAAAAGCTAGTTTTGTTGAGCAATTCTGACTGTTATAGGATCCGAATTCAGGAAGTCCATATAAATGTTATTGTACAAGCACAACCACGTGTCTTTATGCATTCAATGAAGTCTTTTCTCAACAAGAGAAAAAGCAGAAGTCATTTCTTGTTCTCATCTTGTCCGATTTGTTTTAGCATCATCCATAAAATGAAAGCGGAAAAGAGGGGGAAGAAAAACGTGAAGAAAAGGGAGCAGATAAAAAGTGTCAGAGCGAAAGAGAAAGAGAGAAGCAGAGGGACTAAGCACGTCAGATGAAAGACCATAGCCAAGAAAGTGGAAATGCAGAGACGAGCACTAATAAACTCAGACTTGGCAAGGGGACACACGCACACCACCACTGAGTCTATGCTCAATACTCATACACATTTTTGCTTGTTACCACACACACAGACAGTGGGCATCTGGTGCATCTGACGTTTTATATACTTCCTTTCTTCCGGTTACCACTTGCATCATGTGAGTTTTACGACTGTATCGTGTGTTATTATGGCCAGTATAAAAATGCTCGGTGGCAACAACAAAGCCCCCGATACGAGACCATTATTAATGCTAGGCTGATGCCGACACAAGAAGCTTTAGAAAAATCCGTATTCATGATAAAGATTCTTATTCAAAAACATTTGTATTCGTTACTTCCAAAACAGAACCTTGTTTCAATGAGATTTCTCATCAGAAAATCCACCAGCGTAAGTTTATCGATTACAATAATAGGAAGACGCTATATTTCCATTGCCGTACATACAAACGGCTACATTTTACCAATACTGCATCCAGCTTTTGAAAAGTTTAGTAGTCTCTGTAACATCCCATGTGACGCTTGAAGTTAACTGTATTAGTGTATCTTGTAATTCCCACAAAAGTTATAATGAATAAGCAAAATAAAGCATTGCATTGTATCCTGTAATTGATACTAGCTCCTAAATATATTTTTTGCACGAATCTTCATAGATGAGAAGATTGCGTGTTGCTTTCCACCCCAAGTTCAGCCTTTTCGAGGAATTTTAAAGCAGCTTATTTCTTGCTTTCTTCTATACACACTTTCTCCCTCTTCCATGGCCATGTGCCAGCTCGAAATAATGTCTATAATACTCAATTCTGCAATTCCAAGATAGAAACCGAGTTTCTCCATAGAACATTTGGAACGGTATATATTCAATTCATTTTGAATTTGAAAGTGGCATTGCCAACTTTGTGAGGGAAGAAAAGGCAAGGAAGTGAACGCAAAAAGAACATTTGTGCGATCAATGAAGTGTAAAAAAGGCATTTTAGATAATGAGCCAACAAACACGGATAATGGTGAATGTTCCATTCCAAAATACATGGCTCTTTCCACTTAAGAATATGAAGCAATCACCGAATAGTTTTCCATTTGTACCAATACGTGAGAAATACTTTCCTTTCATGTTGCTCTCCTATCCTCGCCTTGCCTCTACCTCTCACTTCCATTTCATTTCATTCCACTCAACAATTGCGAGTGACAAGAGTAATGTTCCGATTTCTCTTCTCGGCTGTTTCTAGGTGGGAAGTGAGCACGGAAATCAGAGGAGCTTTTAGCATGTTTACAATAAAATGTATGAAATATTTGTTGGGTGTACACGCGTCGATTCATATAACACACACAGAACACAGCATATAACACACGTCACAAGCTTCCTTCCGTGAACACTCAAAGAAAATCTGTTTTCTCATCGAGTTCATATTGTACATTTGTTTAGCTGGCTGCTTTCACAATAATGAAATTTCGCCTTTTCATATGATGTAAATACATATCCTGCATCATGTACCGCACTATCCATATCTTATCATAAAACGCTTCAAACCTGGCACACAAAGAGTAACACCAACAAGTCCAATATATACAAAACTCAGCAACAACTACTACCATTTGAGTGTAAATGGTGTGCAAACAAGCATGCTTAACACAAGCTCTTTACTTTACATAATGGAAGGAGAGATATAGCTCTGGAGAGTAAAACTTGTTTCATGCTCTTGAAACAGAATATTATGCGTGCTCTTGAGTAATATACGTTCACATTATGCATCTCCTATTTCTATATATAATACACAACAAAAGGCATATACTTGAGTAGCAAATGCACTACATAATTTTGCACAAAGTGCTTTCACCAATGAAATTACATTACAAGCGGAAAATCCATACACCAAAAAGTTTTGGACGGCGGCTGTAGCTTGTATTATAGATGCTCTTTTCATGCATGGAATGAGAAAATGCACAAAACAGAGGGTTGAAGTAGGGAAAGGAAGATTTAGGATGCAAAAGGCCCTTTCTTTTCTCTTCCTCTTCAAAAGGAAAAAGTTCGGTTTCGCTTAATAGAGCTACTTGAGATATCCCTTATCTCTAACGACTTGGGATATATTGTATCCTGCTTTGCTTCCAATCCTGTGCTATACTCACTAGTCCTTTCTCCAGTTTTTGGCTTTGCTAGATTCAGAATTGAAACAAGAGAATATTATGTATGTTTATCGGGATATCTTCATCGCTCACTTTTTCAACTTCATCTGCCAATCTAACAAAGTGAACTAGGCATTTCTGGAGAATCGTTCGGTGCATGTGGAGGTCTCGCTTGTGCGATACTTTCCCCAGATAATATGGAATATATATAGTTTGACTGGGAAGACATAGTTGTGTTTTGTATTTGTGAGGAGGATTAGGCTTAAAACGGTTACTGAAGTTGGTGAGGCATTGTTTGTATAATGTGATATTGCTAGAAAACTACATAGTTTTATTTAACTTATCCTATATCATATCATATTTCTGCCTTGGAAGATCCAGTTGGTTGTTGGATTTGTGTTTTCATAGTATTCCCCATAAGGCTTCAATATGAAAGGATTTATATTTCGCAATAACGAATATGTTGTATACTTATATGTATTTCAATATCTTGAAAATACACATGCATCCAAAATGTGCTCTGCGAGTGGAAACATAGTATAAATACATATATTTTTCTGCATTACGTTCTATATACACATTATAGAATAATCTGTGTGTTCAGCATTGTAAAATATACATACACACGCAAACAAGTATTTTTCATTTCCAATTTCTCTACACACCACATGAGCAATAGAGTGAAAGATTTCGAAAAACTTGTCAGTTAAACAGCTTAAATTTAATTGCTATTCAACCAACTTATTGAATTTAACATAATGTGGAAGTTTAAAGGATCGTAATTCTTCTTAAAATATTTGACGGGGCAATGTGATTACAAGTGACCACACCTTTGTATTTATTAATCTGTTCATAAGACTAATGTAAAATACAAAATATTTACTGTGGATTTGAAACAGTTTTTCAATGATGATAACTGACATAGTTAAAAATTGTGAAGTGAACTGGTGAACAGACCTTTAAGTACATTTATCAATCTTTTAGTTTTGGAATCACTTCTTAAAATATACTAAAATTAACTTTTACACTGACCGCATTAATACAACTCTGTCATTTGTTTATTCATTTGTATCTTTAAATGATACGTAATTTGTTTGTACCATTAAATAATATTGTCGACGTATAGACTACACAATTCATCGGGTCGAAAGATTAATATTATATTTTCGTTTTACCCTCAGTGTAAGTTCGTACTACCGTAAAACGTGTTCGTTTACAGCCTTTATTTTCAATTTAATTATCCAGTTATTTCAACTTACAGGGTTATTAATTCATATTACTATTATTTTACTGTTTCAACAGGGCACTAGGAGTACTAGGGCTCCAGTAACAGGGCTGAGTCCTAAGCTTGAAGTTAGCTAAAAGCTTCATCCTTTGAAACCTATTTGTTGGATGATTGTCAATATAACGTGCTACTAATAAAAACGACACATGATTCAACAATGACATGCAATGATGAAGGGTTGAATGACCAAGGTAAGCAGACATAAATAATAATTATCATTTTGTATTTATAAAATCTACACAAGTTAGCGTTTAATGCAGAATCTCAAATACAATGTACAACTTAGAATTTATAAGCAGATGTACTGCCAACTTCACGGCCTTCAGCTATTTAATGTGGCACAGGTAGATGCAGTGTTACAGGTAGAAAAGAGGAGTAGGAGTGGTGAACAAAATCAAAATTGTAAAATATTACCATTATTTTACCGTAAAATACAGTTGTTGGAAGCTGCTCATTATGATATTTCTTGTATGCATACATTTCGTTTCCCGAAAAAAAGAATTATCCAAATTACAGACTTGCTGCTGAATTTTATTTATTTGCCTTCAGTTTCAGATCACGTACACATGAGAGGAGGACGGAGTAGCAATAGCAAAAAAGAGAGAGAACATTATAAATGGCATACTGAATTAGGAAATGAAGATGATAATCATGTTGATCAGGAGCGGGTTGGCTGATGATCGTGAAATCGTGTCTTTGATTATCCAGCCAAAAGGGAAAAATAGGGTTTAATACCAACGTTCAACGTTATTTTCTTCACAATGATGATGTGCTATATGCTCACTGAAGATAATATTCATTCATTGGATGCAATAAGGATTTTCTTTTTCAAAAAGTGTGGTTTTTCTCTTCATCTTTGAGCTCGTGAGAGTGTGATATATGGAATTGGTTTGTGGTAATATGCTGACGATGAGTCTGTTTGATTAGGAGGAATTATTCAGAAAACGGCCGTGCCGTGAGTGACCGTGACCAGTGAATTGGAATTGTGATGTTCATTTGCTGATCAATATTCTCTTTCTGATATGTGTTGCTGCTTCTGAGGCTGCAGTGGTGGCTATGTATAAGCACACAACAGCAGCAGCAGTCAAAACGGAACGGTCAAAGACAAACCTCCTCGTTAAGTCGTGATGAGAGGAAGAATCACGAGAAATTTTTTGACCCTCCGTCTTTCTTGGTGGCCTTTTCTTGCCCTTTATAACGCCTTGTTATTGCATTTTATATGTTGTGCAATGAGAATCCATTGGAATGTTGAGCGGTCTATATTGAGCTCACTTTTATGAGATGAGCTGACAACAGAGTGAGTTCTTTGCTTGTGTGTTATGTTAGTTCATTCACTCCACACTTCACTACTTTGAGAATTAGATGCAATTCTAATTTTGGCTATATTGTTTTGTACTCTTGAAATGTATGCAGGCACATTCTGTAGGGCTATCTGTGAGATCAGTTTCCACTAATTACTGAAATAGAACAATGATTTAATGAGTGTCTGTAATAGCAAATCTAGTTTGAAATATGTAATGTCTGTAATGGTAGCTTTATGGTCCTGCACGAGTAGGTAGGTAATAATGTTAATGTAATAGTCTTGTCACTTGATTGTTTTACAAAAGAATTCTTCCTCGCAGCATGAGGTGTTCATGATGCGTACTGGATGACATGACAGGTGAATGGTTTGTTCATTTCAAATGTTTTTGTTGTAATGAACTACTTTAAATTGTCGTTCGAATTTGCAAGTCATCTCGTATAACAGAGTTACTGCTTATAATTGTGAGCGAAGAAAAACTACAGTCCAACATTTCTCTTAAATTTATACTTATCAACAACCATCTCTAACTTTTTTGTAATACAGTATTTTAACCTCAACCTATGACGGAAACATCTACAGTATTGGTAAATTAATATTTAATATTGTTGAAATAAATTAGTCATTTAGCATCAAAGTCAGTCAGTCAGCCAAATCAAGAAATTTCTCGTGTTTCGGTGCATCGAGAAAGCAAGTATTATTACTCAACAGCTAATTTGTTTAATTTTGCAAATAGCTAAAGTTCTACATTTTTAATTTGTCTAAGGCAGACGAAATACGAATGCACTTTTTGTGTGGATCAAATGTCAGCGAAAGCGTCAATTGGTTGATTAATGTTTTCTAAACACTAAACTTCAACTTTATTGCCACCATTAACTTTTGTGGTCCAGTGTATACTAGGTTTAAAAAGAACTAAGAAGTAGCTCACATATTACTAGGTGTACATACGTTCTATATTGAAGGAGAATTACTAACGATGAGTGTGCCTTGTTTGTGGTTTATATCTAATAACATATGCGCTCTATGAACTGTTCTCTTTCGCTTACTGTTGGTATTTTTCTTAAACACAAAGCAATCTGCAAGATCAGCCTCACTAATGGTAATGACATTTCATCTTTAATAAAAAGTAAAAAGGAATGTCCATCCGTCTTTATGAGAATAATGAAAGCCACAAAAAGTAGCAAGTAGCCAAAGCACTTGTTACCTCTGTGCATATCATCATCTGCATTCAGTAAGTCACTTCACTGTTCTATTAAAGCTTTTGGAGAAAAAAGTTGTTCAATTCCTTTGTGATAATAGGCAGGTTGTACAGCGTATTAGCATTAACAAGTTGTAAATTGGCCTTTTAAGGAATAAATTACAAGGGTGATGAAAGAAAGGTGTGAGTGTTGGGAGAATTAGTTAGCAGTGAAGACGAAGAAAGAGCGCACCTACAAAAATTAATAAGAAAGGGGTGGATAATAATCTTCAAGTGGGGAAGGAGAAAAATGTTGTTTTAAGAATGCATAACATGTAGTTTAAGAAAAAAAGACTTTTCTTTTTATCAACCGTCTACTGTTTTATCATTTCATGTTGCGCAATGACCGTGGGAATGCTATATTGTGCTTTGACGTTTAAAAAGAGAAGTGACAAATCAGCGGCTACTGTCACAAAAGGCACTATTGATTTACCGGTTTTTTCAGTCGTCATGCAGTCGATATCGTGTGATGTTCTGCTACTGGAAACAAGTACACGACTCTATAAAAATTCTGACGATGACGACGAGTGAGTGGAATGGTGCTATACCTGATTTTAAAGGACAGAATCACGTTTTCAGATCAAACAACTCACAAGGGAGCTATAAAGAACGACAGGCAATGTGATTGTGAGAGTCTTGCAACATTCTTCTCAAAACCTGACATGGAAAAACGAGTCATTTCAAGACGGAACTTAGAGACCGACAGGATAATTACATATTCATAGATTCTCTATATACTTTTTGCTCTATATTATTAGCATACAATAGATAACAACGTTTTTTTCTTTCCTAAATAGTACTTATAGCTAGCAGCATAACATAACCTATTTGTTAAAAGTAGCTTCATCGCTCATACCACCAATTTCATTCGTTTTACAATATCATCCGCAAAGAATTATTCATTTCATCTTGTACGTCAGTATACGTCAGTTGATCAGCATATTTATGATGATGAAATGTATGGGTATTGGGTATCTAGATCAGAATCATACTTATAGTATATTGCGTGCTCATTGCTACGCATTTTATCATCATCCGTCTTCGTCAGCAGCAATCAAAGGTATCAAAGTTTTTTGGTATTTTGTTGGTAGACACGGCTCGAGGTAACACTGCATTAGCAAAAAAAGCTTTTAAAGATTATAAATGTATGTAAGAGTGGAAGAGCTCATCATCAACTTGACAAATAAAGGATGAACGTGCTCACGAGCTTGTCACCGAAGAAGAATTCATGAAATATTGGATACATTTACAATTTTACAGTAAAAACATAGGTATGAACATGTATTTAAATGGTAAAAAGAGACGGATTGTAGGTGTGAAATGCTTATAAACACAAAAACGTAGGTACAAAGTAGATGGATTATCATTCAAAAAAGGGAAGAATGAAAAGAGGAGAGACGGAGCAGTAATTTTCTTAATCAATTTTGTAACTTTTTGGAAGAAAACTAGGATGAAGCACGACCACAAACGGTTTAACGCTTAAGAACATGATACAAAAACATAAATATTTAGACAGACAGCAAACGTTTGTCTGTGCATTTTGTAAAAAAAACTTATAATTTAGCAAATTTAATAGTTGTCATTCTGTTGTGAATTTGTGTGCGTACTCTTTAAAAAAGATTTTCATGTCTTTTTTGCTTAGCTTTCTTGAGATAACAAATTCGGACGATTAATGCAGGAAAATGAGAACATGAATCATGTGGATTGCCTGGGAGGATTTATGTTTTCGTTTTGTGAAACGTTATATGCCCGCATAAATAAAACATAATATATGAGCCAGAGGATATGTGAAGTAGAAGTGAGATTAATTTTTTTATGAATTTGTTTGGTACTGGTACCGACATTTTGAATCGACATTGTAATTTCGTAGGATACGCATGTAGGACCAATAATACTAAATAGTAAGTTAACGATGTTTGAAATTAATTCTATTTTGATTACAGGAAAATCATTTGGTTTAGTTTTTTGCCGTTAACATGTATAGGAACTTTTATAAATTTAAAAGTTCTCGCAGATCACTAGGACGTGGAGTGGTTTGTCGTTGCACAAATTTGAAAATCGCAATTTCGATGTTGTCAAACTTTTCAGCTAACAGTTGATCCTTATCTTGTCGGAGATTGAAAAGTAAAAACAGCGATGCCTTTAGATGATAAAACATTCATTTGGCAATAATTTTAGATGGAAATGCCGAAGTGAACAAAGCTCGTAGCCTTCTTGGCACATCTGGCGCTGTGCTTGAATTGGGACCGCCAGCCACTTTTGACCTTTGACATCCATTTAAATTTCACACATAAAATAAAACAAAAAAGTCTGAAGGGTAAATGAAAAGTCATTCCACTGTATATATATTCGAGGAAAACGAGAGGTCTAGTGTCTACCTATCTCACAAGAACTCATTTCGTTTCTCTCTCAACCTTAACTTTTGTCTCCAGTCCAGAGACAGAGAGACTTGAGCTCAGCCCAATATACCACGCATCCCAAAAACAATATTTTCTACAACACACAACCTAAAACACTCCCTCAACCAAATCATATTTTATACCAGCGCATTATTTGTGCGTGACGAATCATGTAATCTCTTCCCATCTCATGTTTCACTTTACATAACCAGAAAAATTCGCTTAAACTTTGTGTAACCAGACAGTATTAATATCATTTCTGGCGACACGGAGGTTACTTTTTTCCGCACTCTTTACCAACCGACATAAAAATGAGTCGTTTTTCATTTTCATTAAGGCTCTAGCCTCATAAAAAACTTACATTACATTAGCTAAAAAATATTTGGGACGGAAGAAAAAGCAATATATACATATCATAACGAGATCAAAGTCCCATTTTAAAACTCATTGTGTTTGCTATGACTGCTTCGACATCTTTATGCTGATTCATTGTCCAGTTTTCTCTGTCGTGGAATAAGTTATAAAACTTTGTAATCAGCAGGGGGATATAGAGCATGCTCTTGCACTGCATGAATGACATGACGCTCAGTCGAGCGTGTATATTATGTCCATATCGCAATCAGATTCCTTATGTATATCCTGATTTTGTTATGTACATTATTATCTCTGTTTTGTGTAAGATGAAAACAATGACATTCATTGAAGTAGACTTCCTTACAAGGAAGATATTGTTCTCTAGTGTTTTTCAACAGAGAACCAGATCATGATCCATAAATATTAAAAAGATTAAAATTCTTTCAAAGCTTACGTCAACTATGAGTAGTCCTGCACTTCGCGTTTGTCGTTGTGGGATAGCTCAGAAACTGAATGTATATACACGCTTTTCTAAAAGTGAAGCTTGCTCTCGCTCTCCCTTGCATTTTAGCTCTTCTTCGTGGGAAACCCTTTTTTGCTTGGGAAGAAAAAAGTGCGTACGGATTTGTTTTGGTCATCTTCAAACCATACATTTTCTAATGTGCATATGTAGGTGGGCAGTTGAAGTTGGTAGATGTGGATGTGGATTCAAGTTGTAGTGCATTACTCTGGTCTGGCCTAAAAAGCAAAATGCATCGTGTTTTTAAAAAAAGAGAAGGAAGAGCTGATCCAAGTGTATCTCTTCTCTCTCCTTCTCCTCTGCTATCCTGGCCATCGCCCTGTCACCCTTTTAAGGAAAGTGAAATGGCGTAGGAATGATGATCATTCAGGCTAGAAAAGGCTGTGGCTGAGGTGTATGAAGCAAGGTGGTTAAAAAGGCAAACAGTATTTTATGGTTTTGTAAGTAACTTTAGTTGGCAATAATAATGATCGTCTTTCTGTCCACTTTTACCTTGCCCTTATCTGCTCAAGAGAAAAAGTGAGGAGAGCTTGCAATAGCATTTACACATTGTATACTACTTTGGTATTAAAATGGTCCTTTGAAAAGAAAAATGGTGAGAAGTGAGAATGAAATGAGACGATGAACAAGAGATTGAATTCGAGCTAATATGGAAATCCTTTGTTGGGTGAAGTGAGTCATTGTACGATAGATTTTGGACTTGTGTGTGAGTGAGATGGAGATAAAAAGCAGCAGCTTCTGGGAAATAAGAATGTAAAATATAAATGTAGTATATTGCTTTAAAGCCTTCACTAGCTTACATATTACTCGTAGAAGTATGTTTCTACAATTACTAATGTGTTGCACGTTGAACTCCCCACATTTGTATGCATAGAATGGGCGTAGGGGACAAATGTGTGAACCTCAATAATTTTTAAAGGTTATCTGTTTCACCATCTTCGTCAATGCAAGAGCTTTGAAAATTTTTGAGCTGATATAGCGACTTTTGTAACAGCGAGATAAGTATGAACATTTACAAAGGAGTTATTCTCATACTTTATTTCTGAACTTTGACTTGTTTCCGTCATTAAATTACATTCAAAATTACGCATGTTTAGATTTGCTAGGTATGTTTAATGTTTATAGGCTGAAAAGTAAAATGTTTATAGTTTCAAGTTCAACAAGAAGTAGCCTGCAATAGCTAGAATGTGATGGTGGAGGATTAGCTCATTCATTTGATACACTAACCAAAGACCAAAAAAACTCAGTGCCAGACAACTTCTAATTTGTATGCGTTTTTGTATGAAATGAATCAGTAAAAATAAACACTACTGTTGCGTCCAGATCCGCTCCTCACTTCACGCTTTCAACTTCAAACTTTTCACACAAAAATGTTGCTCTTCTGCAGCTCCTACTTTGGACCACCATCATCAGCAACTTTAAATGCCCTTTTAGCATCCTCATCATGATGCTTCGCATGAACTGTTTTTTCCCATCATCGCGAAATTATATGCATGAATTTTAAATAGACTCAGCTAATGCAAGGGAATAACCTTTTTTTAAAGCCATCAACATCAACATTACCATCATGACATGATCCTGCATGCTGCTCTTTTATATATTGTTGATTATACAACGAAAGTATCAATCCTCTCTGTTCTTTTAGGAGAAACGTGGTGATGAGGGGATGGTGATACGATAACAATAACAAAAACAACGGAAGCTGCTGAAACACTGAAATGAACTCTGATTTTGAGGGATCTATGCAGATGAGCACTCAGTTTTGCCCATCTAATGTTTATAATATTATTAGCAGTCAGTCCGCATGGAAAATGTGAATGTTCACTTTTTTTTATACTTTGCTCAGGAAATTGCGTGGTCGCTCTTTTCTGTCGGTCTTCTTGGTCGGTTCATCACATCACATCGTCATCATCATCATGGATCATGGCTCTCCTTTTGAAAAGGAGTTGCACCAGTAGTGGTGGTGGAAGTCGTGGTCTGCATTTGCATTATCTCTTTTTATGAACTTGACATTACAATACAATGGGCGTCGTGAAGAATGAATATTATAAAAATGATGGAGATCCACATGATGATGATGATGACGAACGCATCGTGTTGGAGTCATGAAACGGTGCAATTCTGTTGATAGTGGTGGCTTTTTTAGTTTTGTAGTTTGCACTGGTTTTTTGGTGTACAAACTATTAAATGTGAAAATGGTGGGGAAAGAGCGAGTCAGTGATACAGAAAATTAGCAAATATTACTCTTCCGGTTTCACATCATAAATGTGAGTGAGGCTCTAATGGTGAACGGAAATTGTCCATTGCGATTACACAATGAATACATACATATATGCAGTGCAGTGTACTTCTTTGTAGGCTCATCGCATTGGTATGTTAATTCTTGCTAATGTGATTCACAACGCCCCATATTTTCATTTCGGTGATGAACACTGCAGTCGAAGTCCTACCTAACCCACGCAAAGACCACTCGTTGCGATGTGATGTGATATGTGATATTCATTCTTACAACGTAAGCAAACCCTCCAATTCTTTTTCTAAATAGTCAACTGGATCATTTTCATTTCATTACATAAATACATTTTTAAACTAAAGGAGTGTCATTTAGCCTAATGCACAAGATACCCCAAGAGCAATTTCCGTCCATAATTGAAATTACGAAAGTTAACTGTCTTTGCTGTTCTATGTGATTTAATTTTGAAAACATGAAATAAGTATTCATAAGGTTGGATAGGGTTCATTCACGATAGGGTTGGATGGTAATCTTATACATACGCAATTTATATGAAACTTTTAAAATGCATAGAAGGACTGACCAATGACCATATCATATTAAGCCTATTAGTCATATTTTAAATTAGATTCAATTCTGTCAGTTTGTCAACTAAACTTTATATTTTCGTTTCTTTGAGGTCAATAAAGCCACATCTTCTCAATGATGCGGTTGTTCATTTTTAGCCTACAATGAAAGCTTACTTTCATTTGATTGCAGTTCACTTCTGCAACATCATAACGTTCCTTGCTTCTCATGTTCTCATATCCATAAATGTATACTCCATGACTTCTCAAGTGTAGTGTGAACTTTTAAACATTGAACTGACATTATATTAATCATCCTCAAGTGCGTAAATGCAGATGCAGCACATATATAGAGGATCCTATAGAGAAACTTATAGAGAAATCTGTTACAAGCACTGGTATATTACATTGCATTTTATGCTTAATCACATTTTTTGGACAGTCTTTTGCTCTTATCAACTTCAAAATTCAGCATACAACATACCCAAACCACTATCAAGTTCAATATTATTACAGTACAATTATAGTGGTTGAATTTGGTAATAGAACATCAGAGTAATATGTCCATGCCCACACACACCTAATCGCAATGCTCATATATGGTTATATTTATGTATATATGCATGAATAGCCACTACTGCCATTTTTACTCACTTGCTTATACGCGATACGCGTATTATAAACAGAAATGCGATGAGTAGCCCTATGTTCCTTATATATCGTATTCATATCGTGTGTATACCTATTCAGGATGCATGCAGAAAATGTAGAAGCAGAGGAATATATATATGCATGGCTTAAGCTACCCTAAGAAAAAGCCGAGCCAAGAAAAAAAGCTTTTCGCCACGGTCATATTGCCATTGCAATCTACATAAGCAAAGCCATGGGATATAGCATTTTTTCCATTTTAACTCGATCAGTAGTTAACTAGATTTTCCCACAGGAACTGCCCACTGCAAAGAAGCAAGGAAATTCTTTTGGAAAAGTTCCCATGAGACAGGACAGTTTACAAAGTTACTAGTCATCAACTCATTTCAAGATTGTCAGTCACAGGAACTGCATGTGTTCACTTTCCCCTTTTGTACAAAAATTGCCATTTGTTCAAATGGCCACTGATCACTTTGACTTCTACTTTAGTACTTAATGGACTGCTTTTGAATTGGTTTTCTGCGTGAGCGTTATTTCAAACTTCCGACTTCCGCTGTGAAAAGGGACATTAGAAGTTTCGTCAAATTGCTATTTCTCCTAAAGTTATTGTCTTTTTGATTAACATGGTGAGAGAATCAATGTGTTTTTGCTTGTTATAATTAGTATTAATGATGATCTTGAGGAGCTGACCTCGTTTTATTAAGCAATAAATGTGATATATATGGAAAGAGGATATTGGACTTCCATATAGTCACACGCGTGAGGCTATATTACCTATCAGATTGAGTGTAAGAAATCGCACGCATGTGGCATTTCAAAGAGTTTCATCTAAACTTGACATTTTAGCTGATTTCTTTTTATGGGAATTTGGCTACATTTTTATTTTTTGTCTGTGAGTCTAATACTGAATGTTGAGCACTGTTTGATCAAGAGGTTTCAGTTCAAGTTGAAAAGTGATATAAGAAAGACGGTTGGACGATCGGATGGCATCGGTTTTGCTATGGTTTATGAGTGACAAAAGTTATCATACGATCAGTGAATAAGAAATGAAGGTGGCCGATTGGATTTTAATATTTGAGCAAGTTTCTTAATTAAGTTTTGCCTTTTCAATATATGAGGTACTTGTTCGATTTATGAGTTGTTGGTGGATGCGAGGGCAAGTAAAGGGGTTGACTTTTGATTTCTTTTGTTTTAAACGTGGGTGTAACAAATTCTACATGTATATATTTGGATGCATGGAAATGGGCTGGACAGGCAATATCGTACATAATGTATCATTTTAGGGATTTGCTTCGAAAAAGTTAAGCAATACAACATTCGATTACCAATCTGTCACACACACACGTCATCGTACATTTATGAACATTTACGACCATATCCGTTTGGTTTTTATTTGGGAAAAATACTTGAAAAGTAGATTTAAACAAAGGCTTCACAGTTAAATGTTATGAGGGTAAAGTAATAATATATCGATGGGCTTTTGCTTCCAAATTGAGATTTCAAGTGCATTTGTTGACAGGTTGGCTAGCATTCATCATTTCCCATTACCACCAAGTGAAGGTGGGGCATTAGTATTTTCTCCAGAATGTAATTAAAAAATAAACTCATCACTTTGAGTCATAACTGCAGTCATAACATAGCATACAATTCCATTCGCACACATATTAGCGTCCAATTGTATCGTAATAGATATACATAGCAATGTATATGAGTAGGGAGGGATTTAGTACATTCGCGAGTCAGTGAAAGTGAATCTTATATTCTTTTTTGTTCGTGTAACTATAATGAAATGATTGTGTCTCACCTTGCTAAAGCCATCCTATCGTACCAAATTGGCTCCCTTCCTCTGTACCAATTCCTTCAAAACATATACATATTTGTTGTATATGAGACACTATAGCCATTGTGCAAATATTTTAGGCTTTTCTTCGCCTACTACTACATATAAAATACTATTACAAAGATACAAAACAGAAGAAGAAACTGATTGGCTGCCATTTTTAAGGATTACGTCTTGTGTTTTTTTATGTAGAATCGAGTATAAAGGACACAGCCCCATTTTGGATGACTCCTTCGTATAAAGCTGAATCTATATATTGTTTTGGAAAGTTTAATTTTCAAAACGGAAGTTAAAAAATTGCAAATTTGCAAAAAAAAATTACTGAATGAACAATAATGGGACAAAATCAAGTAAAAACTGAAAAAGAGGCTACTGAAAGTATTCCAATATTGATGGATGATGTGAATCAAAAGCAGCAGCCTGTGGAGCCACTCTTTCCTCTCCACAGGGCTGCCTACTTTGGAAATTTAGAAAAAGTCAAAGAATTACTGACGACAATTATCCCTGGGTCATCAGAGCCACTGACGAGGAGGCCTGATAATGCTAAACTTACTCCACTTCATCATGCTGTACTTGGAGGTAACTTGAATAAATTTATACCTTGACGGTTTATTACAATAAACATATAAGTACCAAGCAGAACGTGACATATCTTATTATGAGTAATTTTTTTAATACGTTTGTAAAATACTTGATGGCCGTTGAACTTATTAATGTATTTGCATTATTTCACTACATATTCTACTAGTGCTTAACAAATTCGGATTTTAATTGCTTTCAGCAAACCCGAGAAGTGAGGAAATATGTACCCTTTTGATTCTAACGGATCAAGCTGACCCTTTGTGCGTCGGTAAAGATGCATTAGTGGACTTGACCGATGCAAAAGGAAAAACTGCCATGCATTATGCTGCAGCTTGCAAGCAACCACACCTAATTACAATGCTACTTAATTATGGGGCTAATCCCAATGTTAAGGACCTTGACGAAGCTGCACCCCTTCATATTTGTGCTGAAGGTAATATAAAAAACTTAAACTTGAATTACTAAATGAGAAAAAGTGAAGTGAAAGCAACTGTTGTTGCTATCAAAATGGTCATGTTTTAAGAAGAAATATTGTTCACAACAACTGGTGATGAAAGGGAGTGATAGTTCAATCTTAGTGAAAGTTTTGTTTATAAAGGATTCTAGTGTCAACATTAGATATTAGAAAAGGTTATTGAAATTGTGACAGATAATAGGATCAAGATAAAAGCGACATGTTAGTTTATTACTGTGTTAGATTAAAAGCTGTTTATGATGAGGGTACAATCACAATGTATGTACACACATAATTGAATCAAGTGTTGAAGTAATCTTTCTGTAGAAAGTATTTACGAACGTTTTTAATGATGTTTACAATCATTGAATTATTAATCCAAAGGAATCCATTGTAATCCTAAAAGTAAACATTAGATACATGTTCTATTCTTACGGATTGATAGGATTAATTGATTTAAAAACAAGTCTTTCATCAACATGGTCTGCAATACAAATTGATTCTCAACAATAATGGATGGGTTTTTCAACAATGAATACAAAACTGACGTCGTAAATTTAACGTACTTTGTAATATGGCATATTTATAACCCCCAATAAAAAAAGGAGGTTGTGAGTCAATGCCGTCGATTGCCATGGAAAACTTGCTTTTACTGAGACGGGCTAAGATATGTACGGACAAGAAAAGACCTTTGGAACA
>JAANSM010000216.1:0-36499 GCA_036850725.1 Orchesella villosa | reverse complement strand
TTCATGACTCATATTATTATGATTACAATTCCGCTTCCTTGTGTGTTATTCGCACATTAGTAGCATGATGTATGGCGAGTTAGCAAACTAGAAATGGTTATGGATGGGGTGAAAGCATGAGGTTGTTGCTGTTTCGCATGAAATATTGAAATATTCGGTTGGGTGTCACTGCATGCTGCTGCCAAACTCAACTCTACGGATGTATATGAAGTCTCATACATTACGTGTTACTTTCACTAGCTACTACTTAATGGATGTTGCCATATCGGTTTTCATCATCATCAATTAATAGCAAATGGACTTCTTTGCGCGATGTCATTATAGTAATAGCCTTTCTTTTGTGAGACAAGCAGACCAACGAAAGTACTAAGGCAAGCAGAGCAGTATCCATATACCTCTACGTTTAACAATGAAAGCACGCCAAGATCTATCACCATATCCAATGCTGTTTCCACTCATACTCATACTTTCCCATTCTTTCAGATACATGCAGCTGTCATAAGGATCCTAGAGGCTACGGGATCCTGTTTTTTGTTTGAGACTTTATACACATGGCAAAATGCAATGTTTATGATATGATGAGGTTCCTTTATGGGTTGCTAGAAAGAAAGAATAGTCAAAGAATGTTTGACAAAACAACGCACACACACACACATACACAAACGAGTTCATAGTAAAGTATGTACACCGCCTTTTCCACTGCAATGCATTGACTTTTTTTTCAAGGGAAAACTTGCTTCTAGAGAAGTCAACATTTTCATGTGTAACAGGAGATTATATATTTTTTGTAGTTTCAGTTGGGTCGGTCTCTTTGATAAGAGTTTCACACGCAATGGCATGTGTCAGTGGCTGAGCATAAGCACTAGCAATAATGTGTACCGTAGGGAGCGAGGAAAATGAGATGTTCGAAAATGCTTGAAGGCATGTAGTTGGCAAAGAAAATAGAAAAGGCTTCGACGTGAGTGAATAAGGGAATTACAACGTTGCACATGCACAAAACTGGTACGCCCAAAAGACTCCGCACTTCTACTGTGTAAGTGTACGAGCTACCACCGGAGAGAGTCAGTTTGTGACGGCATTTTTTCCTTCGTCAATACCTCCGTGCACAGTTGTTGGCAGTACTTAGATTTTCAACTACGCACTAAAAGCGTATTGAGCAGTTAGCATGCATGAAAATATGCGTATATGTACGTACAGGGATAATCGACAAGTTCAGTTTTTCTTTGGGCATTAGTCGAAGTTGAAAAAAAAAACTCTTCTTTGTTCTAACTTAACTTGGCTGCGAAGGAAGGTTGTAAAACAAAAAAGCATCATAAGCATGCATGACAAGACGGGGCTATATAATATGTACTAAACGGGTATGGATGCAATGTAGATATATTATGAGGAAAGCATACAATATGAGATTTCTAGGAACGTTAAACATTACCTCGTACATGTTGGCCCTAAGCTGGGAAAAAATTGGAAAAGAAAGAAGTTCCAAACATAAAGTTAATGCACTATACACGCCGATTGTGTAAAGCAAGTCGCTTCTTATTAGTCCTTCATTTCTCCTCTCCCCTTTGCTCTCTACCTTTTTGCAGCCGACACTTTGAAACTGACTTGTTTGTTTCGTGTTCTCACTCGCATTCGACTTCTCGTCCTCACTCTTACTCTGCGTTCGTGGAAAACTGGAAAAGGGAAAACACGATTTTATTACAGTAGCACCCTTACACCTTAGCTTTTATTGATTAACATGATCCATCCATATATCAAAGTCAGGCTATTTGAAAACATTTAATAGCCGTGTTCCTTCATTTCCTTGTGAAAACATTGCTTGTTTTTATGATTTCTTCCTGCATGGATGGAATTGGTTAGATGGATGGGTGGATGAAACACACACACATAGGCGAAGAATGTAGCTGAATTGGATTTATTGTACTGAATGTAGAGTAGGGAAACAGCTTTTCTCCTTGAACTCAGTTTTCATAACATTCCTGCGTATGTTTTGGTTCAATAGAAAACGGCTAGCCGCATACAAAGTAAACATTTTCATTTTCTTTCGCTTTTCATTTGTGTTAGTTTTTTTCTTCTCTGAGCATGAGTTCTGCTTAATATTATGTATTTTGTGACCCTGGGCAAAGAGAACTCAGAAGAGGAAAAGGGTAACGGCCGAATGAAGGTTTGGTGTGTAATCCATGATTGCATGAATTTTATCCTGTTTCTCGATAGTGTAAGTGATTACTGGAGAGTCGCTGCAGTGGTAGTCAAATAACACAAGAGAAGACTTGTTTTCTCTCCCTCTGGCATGTGTAACATGAACATGCTACCTGCTCACCGCTGACAGCGTGTCTGCTCAAATGTTTTTGGAAAATATCACATTTGTTTATGACTAACCGCCTTCCATGGCGTGAACGATTTTAATCATTGATATGCAAACGGATAAACGAAAGCTTTTTTGATCCAACACAACACGCAACTTTAGAGACGAGATTGTATCAGACAAGGACAAGAAAGGTATATGCAAATGGCAGATTAGTATACTTGAGTGTACGCTATATGCACTTTTACGTACCTGGTATTAGCTCTTGTTCTTGTGTGCTTATGTTATATTGCTTTTAGCTGAATGAGTTCCTCAAAGTTGTACGTTCCACTTCAAGGGAAATTACAAAGCTGTTGGTGCACCTTCCAGTACACTTCCTTTGTAATAATAATCAGGTTTGGAGGCTAATTACTAATATTAATAGTTATTAGATGTAGAAGATCAAAGAAAATGTTTCCTGTGTGATCATAGACGAATATTGACTTTTTTGTTTGGATAAAAGGTAGACCTACGTGAGTACCTAACGTATATATGTGCTCATTGATTGAGGGATGGAAATGGAAGTTAAATTAATACTCGAGATTATCCTTCTTTGAAATAGGAAATAATTCTTGTTTATAATCAAATTGTCCTACGTGCCTACGATCTGCAACGTAACATTAGGTCGCATAAGGTAAATTTGCATATTTACTCATGTATTTCCTGTGTATGTAGAATAAATTGATTGTGTTGTACTCATTCAATTTGATATACTTTTCGGCGTATTTAACCTTGGGAATTAAAAGACATTTTCTTGGAAAACGTGGACCGCTACTAGTATAGCGTTTGGCAAGTATTCACATCCCGATATACGGAAAATGTATACTTTTTAGCTCCAATACACATCTGTAAGTGTGCATGCTCAAAACTCTCCAGTTTCTTTTTCCACGACACTATTTTATCTGCTTTGAACAGCGGTGGTTATAAAAGGTAATAATATTGTGAAAGATAAAATGATCTCCTGGATGTGTATGGATTTGAGCAAAGCACAAGTACAAGGTAAGAGAGCCGTGTAGTATGTGGTTTTTGTTAAGGACTTAAATTATCGGGAAGGGGGAAGGACTTTTCATGAAGGGAAGCGTTATATATTAGAGCGGCTTATGTATACTGTATAGGAGAAACTGACAAAAGTCACCCTTGTTTTAGGCTGTCTGGAAAAGAGTGTGAAACCTCATATATTCACGATTCATTCACGTTGTATTTCCTGCTTCGTTGTTTAAATGTTGAATTATATTTGATACAAAACATAAGGTGGGATGAGTTTTAGTTTCTACTTTTCTTCTATACGGAATCTAGATAGATACCCACACTTTTTTTTGTCGTAACTCGAACTATGGTCATTTGTTCCCTTTGGAGAGTGAAAGTGAGAGAAAGAAAAGTGACTGTAGTAAAAGTGAGTCCCTGTACACCCATTTGGTATGGCCCTTCATGGGGCTTTTCCCTAACGCCCAATATCTAAAAAATGTACGGTTCTAGGAGGGAACAGCTTACTTATATTATTGAACCAGCAGTCTATTGCATCTTTTTGTATGGCTGATGAAGCAGGTTTCGTGTCGTTGTTATTCAAGTAAGCACAAAAAAGTATCTAGTGTGGACAATATGTGTGCACAAATGTAATGTAGGAGGTATGTACCTACATACATATTTTGGGATGGAAAGATGTAATACCGTGTTGGACCTACGTTGTCGTAAGAAGTACTCAAAGGTTGTAGTTTCATGGCAATTTAGGATGTTAGAACTGAAGTTTTCTAGCAGGAGCAGGCTGTTCCTGTGCTAATAAAAATCAGCCCATTCCGTCCATGAATGCCTCTTGCCATTCCATTTCAGCTTGCTATAGACTGGAGTTGAAAGAGAAAGAGAAGACATTATTCTCATTGTATTACTGCTCTTTCTATGGGCTAGATAAAAATATCATAAGAAGTTCTTGCTCTTTGACTTTTTCATTTTTTCGAAGAAATGCCAAACCGAGTAATAATGCGTTCTGTTGATTTCATATCTTCAGTCATATGACTTATAGGCATAATATATAGGCTCATTACGAGCTGAGTGCGTCTGCAAAAAGGGTAATTATGGGAATATTATACCAAAAGTGGATAGACTCAGAAGACGTAGAACGTTCCATTAGTACACAGGATTCTTTTTAAATTAGCAAAATGAAATCGTTTCATTAGCTTACGAATTATCTATCTTTAAATATTTCTAATTTTCTCCGTAGCTAGCAATAATTTATTATGTCCCTCCCACACATATACTTATTCTATTAAAATATGGAACCAACTCAAGTGATTGCTTTCTGGGAGAAATTGGCGAAAACCCTTCTTTCCTATTTTTGTTTTCCATCAATAAAGTAAAGTTACATGCAAACACTTACACTCCATTTGTAGGGATTTGTACAGCTACGACTAATGCATATTTTAGGTAATAAATGAATAAATTACACTTCAGCTTTCATACAGGAAATGGGCATTCACGACTCCATTAGTGTTGCGATAAGATTGGTAAATGTCAGCAAACGTAAATAACAGCCTTGCATAATCCTCAGAACCGGAATTGAGTGGAAATGGCGAAAGCAAATGGAGCAGAAGTCGTTAGGCTTTGAATGGATGAAAAAACTGAGCACACAAGCATGGAAATTAATGTTACCAAAATTATTTCCTAAGACGCCTCCAACTACATCCGTTTTCATACACTTTTAGTGTTTCAAGATGACTTTTTAGGTTGCCTCAAAATCAAAGTTTTTGCTTAGAAACTTGTTCCAACTACGAAAATGTATGGGTAGTGTGTAGTGGTGAATAAGTATAGATGAACACCATCATCATCGCTTACACCATCACCACCGGATGACAGAGAGAGTCTGTAATGTAATGACGTTTTTCCTCTTATACTGCTCATATCTCCTTGCCTAATTAGATTTGTGATTAGTACCAGCAGAATTATAACTCTCAGAGCTCCACGTTGAACTTATGAGCAGTGGCTGATTAATGACTCTTTAGAAAAAGCTTGACCCGGCAGCATGTAACATTAACTTGTGTAATATCACACGCTATGCATCATAAATGTACATATTATGTATGTGGAGAACATACACTATAAATATATATAACTATTTGCAAGATATACAAAAGGGTGGTTGCACTTGTGTTTGATATGTTAGCGATGGCGGCATGCAGAATACATGTAACCATACTCTGTTTTCATATGACCAAGTGCTAACGGAATTTTACCATTGTGAAAGGAGCATGTTGATGATAATGATGTGCGGAAGACGAAGGGGGAAAGCAACGAGGAGTGTAGTAGTACATTGAACAAGCGAGAAAGGGAGGGAGGATTGTTGAGAGTGAGTAACGCTGGTTTGGTTGGTTGGTTGGAGAAGAGGAAGTGTAGAGAATTTGTAGACTTGTGACTGGAATAATTATGAATTGTGTGTCTCCACTTGAGAAGAGTTGTGTGTTGGCGCACTCCATGATTTGGCTTAATGATCCAGTACACAGGCAGAAATAAGGGGACTTGGAGAATACTCAAATCCAAGGCACTGCACTGTCACTAAATATAACCACTACACCCGTGCCGAATCTCGTACTAGCAAAGTTTATATATATATTTTGTCGATATCATATAAAAGTTTGTATAATATTCACCAAACAAGCATAGAAAGAGTTCTTATTATGAATCCATTCTAAAACCTTGTCGTTCTCGCACAAGTTACTTTGGCACTCTTACTCACCTCTTCTAGTATCTACCAGTCTTTTTTTTGTTAAATGCGCCTTTTGTAATCCCAAGCTGAGAAATACTTAAAAAGAGGAAAAATACATTTTGAATTTGTTATACTATTTATGTTTAGCATGTACTGAGATTAAGCTCGAACGTATGTTGTAGGTTGTAAATCTATCTGGTTCTGGTTACTTTCCTTCATTGCTAATGCTTTATGCATAGAAAATACGTAAGAAAGAATCAAAATTTAAGTCTTCCTTATGTACGTATGTACTTTGTGCTTATGTCCTCAAGTACAAGCATCTAATGACGGTTTTGTAGAAAAAAATGGTGCATTGCCATATTGTCATCTTGTAAATATTCTTAAAATAATCCGTCCGTTACTTCAAAGCATACGACTCCAAGGTTCAAGGTAGGTATATGGTATATTCCATCTTATCTCAGTCCTACGCTACGGAATAGAATACGGATATGTTTGTAAGGGGAATGAGGATTTTCCCAGTACGGATTTAAAGAGTAACATGAAATCATGAAATGTATTAAATGAGTAGAGAAGAAAGTTGTATAGAACCTTTTCTTTTTCTTTTTTTTCTCTGATTTCTTAAGCCCACTTGTATCAACAGCTCTCATGATTTCTTCTCTCGTCCCTGTTTCAGCCCAAATCCTGTCGCAGTGTATCTCATCACTGCCTGCCACTACAGTGTTGTATTCCTTTCGTCCAACTCACTGTCATTTATGTTTCTCAAGTGGGTGGATGTCGAAGACGGGCATACTTACGAAACAAATTCTGCCGTGCTGTTTTTTTTAATCTCAGACAGTCTCCTATTTTTTGTATTGTTAGCCGAGATTGTAGTACGTGTATGGTACGATTAACACATATTGCATATAAGAATATATGTATTATGCAATGTGATGCGACTGCTTAAAATTCCCTTACTACCCATTGTTAAACTAAGTGAATAGAAATGGCTTGTCTGTGAAATGAAAAGACAAAAAAACAACAATCAACCCGATTTTTTGTCCCCGTTTTTGAACGCAACATTGTGTTCCATATTAACTAGCATTACTAGCGTGTAGAAAAGTAATGCTGTTCGTTTCTCTAAATGCGTATAACTAGAATTTATAGATAAAACCCTTTGAATTACATGCTCCAGTTGTTCCACGCTGTCAGTAGTGGAATTACATGCATATAAGCAGAAAATGTGTATTGTAAGCGTTTCTGATGTAGTCAGCAGTCTGCAGAGCACACCATCAACATAAAGACTTCTGCAGAAATCACATATGGGTTGTAAAGACGGCCACCGTTTCCACTTTTAAAGGTACATCCGCTTGCATTCGAAACACGTGTGTGTGCAAGGTTTACTAATGTGACCATGTTTTGAAAATATATTAAGGGGGTACATGTACAAGCTTTGTACGTGTGTACAACCCCATGTTTCGAGTGGACAATATGTCTGTCTGTCCGAGACCTGTTTAAAGTTTAAATTAATGATTTTATCATTTGATGAAAGTCAAGTTTTAAGTTTGAATTTGTAATCACCAATGCCGTGGAGCCTTTTCTATTTATTTCATGAAACACCTAAATCACATGATGACTCATGGGCAATGTTTGGCATGTTGTAAAAATGTTGTTTCATTAAGATATATCATGCGATGTGGTAAGGATGCAGCTGCCAAATAAATCACAATTTACATGCAATTGCACCTAACCTAACCTAAAGGTACTTGAACACCTCCGGGTTCTCAGGATGGGTTTATGTATTTACTAAAAATTTGTAGCAGGCTGAGAAAAACTGCGCATGTAAATGCATATCAATATAAAAGAAAGCAGAAAAACATTTTTCTACTATGGGCACATTGAAGAAGATGACTACAACAATGTGGTCGACAACAAGGTACCCGAAGATGGTAAATAGCACTTGTGTACTTCCATCAACCGTTGTGCGATTGGAGAGTGGAGTGAACTAGACCATTTTTTGTTATAGCTAGCCAACCTGCCTGCCTCAAAGAATTAGTTTTGGCTTTGCTTTTGGAATTTTTAGTACATTTCGGTCTTTCTTTTTTGTCTCTTTTGTTATGTTGAATGGGGTTTTTGCTGTGGTTTGCCAAACGGGAATGGCAACTAAATGGACCGGTAGATTCATGCAGTAAGATTGGGCAAGGAGTTTCAAGAGAATGAAAGAAAACCAGCAAGTGAGAGTAAGGGGAAAAAGAAATAGAGTGAAGGAAAGTGAGAAAGAAAAAGGGAGTTTGAGATACGCTGTGTTGGCAACTTTTTTAACGAAACTATTCTCAGCTCCGCCTTGCTTTCTCCTTCTTACAGGATTTTGATTTACCTTTTGTCACCAACTAAAGAGTGAAAGGGTAAATGGATGACAGTAGTTGGTAATGGAAGAATTTTCAAGCAGTTATGGATTCGGACCTTTTTGTGTGCCTGGGATGTAGAGTACTTGTAACAGCAGCTCACCAACTTACGTGTATTCTGTAAAGAGTTTTCTTATTGGATATTTTCCCAAGCTGGCATGTTGTAGTAAAATTAGCTTAATTTAAGACTTGCACTGTCTTGAGTTATTTAGGGGTTTTATACTTTATTTCGGTACTTTTAATATTAGTTGTAGAAACTACTCTCAAAAAGTTGTAGCAAAGAGAGTGTAGTGAGAGAGCAAGTAAAAAAGAATAATATTACCAATTAGATAGAAGAGAATTTTGCTGACGTAGATTCATGTAACTTACGAGTTCTGCTCAGCATAAATTGCTTGAGCAGTGTATTGTGTTACGGTGACATGGAGGGAAGCAGAACACAGAGAATTTGTTGAGCTCTAACTTCTCCGTAACCTGTTTTGGTGATATGTTAATCTCCTTTTCACTTTCATATCTTTCTCCAACGCTTTCTATTCTACGTTCAGCCGCATCAGTTTAGTTTTTACTTGCTTGGCGTAAAAATCTTATACTAGTAAATATCCATAAATGGATGTGTGTATAAAAGTAGGACTTAAGGTAAAAGGAGAGTGAATGAAGACAAGAAAATACCACGAGTTGTTTGCTAGAGAAAACACGCTGATATCAGCAGCTTATTTGGTAGGACCGGAGACTAGTGGCATTTTCTACCTCTTTCTGGTCATGATTTAAATGATGATGTAGAAAATATATACGACATGCAAAAGTGCTGTGTTAACACTACTGTGGACTTCTTCTGCATATTTCTTTTTTGTTATTAAAATATTTTACACATAGTCTCAAACTTTATCCCCAATGCAAATACATTCACCTTTTTTCTCTTCCCTTCTATAGTGCTGCCATTCTTGGTAAACTCCCGTTCAATATTATTACTTCATAGTATACTTTTAAACCTTACCCACACTACAAACAGATGAAAGGAGTAGAAAAATATTGTATGTAGTACACCAAATCATTTTGTAATGTTCTTGACATAAAAGTATATATTGCCGTCTTTCGTTGGAATGTTATATTAGTGACTGGTGGCAAGCTTTTTTTATTCCAATAAATCCATCTTCGTTGAATTTCAAGTGAAATGCTCACTGACGGAGCTTAATAAGAGAGATTCTATAAAAACATGAATTTGGCATGCACCCCCTTCTTTCTTTACTCATGACTCGAGTTGCTTTCACTAGAGTGAACAAAGTCAGACCGATTTGCCTCTTTGTATGGATGAAGTAAAATGTTACATTCCTCCATGTATTAGCATGGCATTGTGAAAAAATACTTCCTTTTCATTTCATCATATTATATCAACTATATACGTTGCGTTGTTGGTTATGTTTAGACAGGAAGGAGGCACCTTTGCGCTTAAATATTGTAGATGCAAATGTGAACGTTCATCCATACGTGGAGTACTTACATATATGATGACGGAACGACCTGAGCGTTGAAAACCTTTTCTGAAAAAAAAAACTCATCGAGAAAAGAAAAGATCAACATCCTCTACATGAGTGCAGTTACTGCCAGGAGATGAATAAAGCCGTAGAGCGTCGGTCATTCTTTCGTGATATTTTTTGTCGTTGCATAAAATATCTCATCCCGTTTTAGTAAGGTGCTGTATGGCTATACGATTACAGCTGCTTCTCTTGAGTATCTGTGCGGTACATGAATATAAGCATGTTAGAAAGATTTCGTTACAATTGAAAAGCTGTGCAGGTATGCATATTATGGGTTATACGATGTTGTGTAGATATTTAGATATCATGTTTGCTTTCCTTCTTTTTAGTCCATAAAAGACTAAAACGGGGGAACGTTTGGGGTACACAATATAACCGTGTGTGTTTGTATGTACCACCAACCACATTTTGGTTGGGACTTGAGTTGGGTTGATCTGCGTATATCTAATGCAAGTTGCATGTATTTTTGTTTGTATATTTGCACTAGTATATATTCCTGTCTGAATTTGAGAGAGAGACAGAACTGCAAGCGTTTTGTAAGTTGGTAAATGTTCATCTCTTCCATGATGATTTTCGTTACAGAAACGGGAATGCAAAACGATAAGATATTTAATATAAATGCAGAAGCGTTTTCTTTTCTCGGAACCATATCTTTCCATCTCAAAAAAAGAATTTATCGTGGTAGCAGGTTTAAATTTTACAATTTTAAGTAAAAAATGTTCTTGATACTTTTTCCAGCTAACATTTGTTGTTGTATCTAGGATGGAGATGAAGATAATATTATTCCTTTGCTGATGTTTCACTGCGTCCATAAACTTTAGCTCGAGCTGATATTGCCATAATAGAAATGCTGACTTGGTTCCAATGTTATCTCATCTCATCCAACTTTCTTACGCTTACACGCAGAAAAAAAGTTGCTTCAGGATCCTATCTTCCACTGTTTTCTACTTGGAATTTTAGAAATGGAAGGTAAAAAATGCATAAAAACTAGGCTTTTCAAAAAGTAAAATGGAGAAACGAGGAAAAAGTATATTTTACATGGTGTTATAAGTTCTGTAAAAGTTGCTTGATGCTTTCAAGCTCATTTGTAAAGCCAGAAAAGGAAGTACATGGGAGGAAATGTGAAAAAGCTCGGTGAAATGCCACTCTGTTTCGATGTATTTGGTGGAAAAGCTGCATGCATAATGCACACATACCTAAAGTGTGTAATGTTTGTTGGTGCGAATGTCTATAGCACTAAGTCCGTATATAACAGCAACAGTGGTTGACGTAAAGTTTATGTACCGAATGCTTAAGTATTTCTTTTTTGTGTAATGGTAGTAATGCAGTGTATACAAGAAAGTATGGATAATGGGCTAGTCAGAATATGCATATATCTCTTTATTTCCCAAAGATATTAGAATGGCAGTGTGAGAAAAAAGTGAGAGAGGGTGAGGGAGGGGAAGAAAGAAAAATGCAAATGGATCAGACCAATTTAAAGAGTGCCAAAAAGTTTTTTTTTGCTTTCTCTTTTTCTCTTTCCTAGCTTTTTATTTGTACATGTTAATGTTAATACCACTCTCCTCATGTGGAGCCGTAAGGGAACGAAAATAGGACGCCTCTTTACTGGCAAGGCTTACTTTAAAACTTTACAGCACATACACAATGTGTAGAATGCATTGGTGCACATCGTCATGTATTAGGAAACCGACCTAAGGTAGAGTAAAACGGAATGATGAGTACTCAAGAGAGAGAAAGAGAGAGCTAAAGATATTTTTAGTGAACAAAGGCGTATGTACGCCAAAGTAAAGAGTCACGTTGCCGTTAGTACAACAATGCTTTTATGAAACATAACGTGTGCAGTGCATCAGTGTTGTCTTGAGTCACACACACACACACAAGACAGAAAAGTCTAGGCACATAAAACAGAAAGCAACTTCAGAAACTCTTTCCGTTTTCGTGCGTTTTCTTCCTCGTCTCTTTGAGTGTACACCTATAAGTCAAATCAGAGTGAAATGATGCAGATGTGATACAATACGGAAATGTTGTCTAGTGTCTAAAAGTAGGAGGATACTTTTCTTCTTTTGCCTTTTCCTTTCTTGCACTCTAGTGATGGGTTGTATGTTGTATATGTATGTATGTTTTGTGTACTTTCAAGATTTTGATGGTGCACACACGGATACCATTTCTTTTACTACAATACACACTGCTCTTAAGCATCATTTCATCCCATCGCATTTTGCTTTCTTTTCTCTTTTCCATGCGTCTCACCTACCACCAACCAAGCAGTAAAAGCTACAACGGCAATAGCAACATTTTCTTTTTTCCATTTTTTATAAATGCAGCTTCAGTTTAGTTTTTTAATAGTATAAATGTGAGCAATGTATAGTTTATTGTGTTTATATTGTTAGGCGCGTTCCATCACGGTTTCTATCTTTTAATGTACCCTCTTTTAAGTTACCTACCACTACTTTTAAAGATTAGACTTGGGTACTTACTCACGTACATATTCCTTTCCTTCGCATTTACAAGACCAATGGCAACGATATATGTAACCCGTTGTGAAAGCATCAACTAGCTATATATATTAAATTATATTGTGTACAAGTACATATAACAATCCTACTCTCATATATCTTACATTTTTCCACTCTCATAATATTGCCTTGGCCATATTCCTTTTTTTATTCGGTGCCAGCAGCTATTGCCTTGCTGAAATGGAAATGATCGAACCACGTAGCTCAAAAAAACTCATACTTTCATGCTTACTTGGAGTTTTTTCCCATTTTCTCTGCTCACAGTCGGAACATCTCCTTGAAAACTGAATATAAAAATTGGCTTGCTTTTCTCCCTTACCCACATTTTTGTCGCATATCTTTTCATTTATCGAACAAAACGGTGGTTGAATATTCCACAATGTCTTTTTTTGCCTAAAAACTGCCGAGAAAAGAAAAGTAAGTTGAGTTAGATGTAGAGAGTTAAGTCTTTTTGATTGCTCTCCTTTCTTGTGAGAAGGAAGGATTTTTATATGCTCAGCATTTCTGTGTGGAGTGGAGATCTTTTTTATATTCAAGCACGTTGAGAGAGAACGTAAGATTCAATAGCTCTGCTCTGCTGACTTCGACCTACACGATGAAAAGAAGAATGATACCGCTCAATTATCAGCTTGCTCACATAAAGTCATGGAGGAGGACGACGAAGACCAGAGAAGAAGTTGGCTTCTAGAAAAGGAAGGAGACCGTCTGTGGGTGGATGCATGGGTAGGCAGTCATCATCGACATCGTTAAGCACTTTTACTCATGAGTCGAAAAGCCGTTTTTAGAAAAGGAAGAAAATGACTATGTTAATGATGATGTGAAAGTCCTGTAAAGTGAGAATTATGCGATGGGATAACCGTGTTAATAAAATGGCTATAGATAATTTGCGGAGCAAGTAGTAAGGCTAAAAGGTAGAGGTAGAAAGAAAGAGAGAGAGAGAGAGCAGTAATAATCGTAACAGTACTCTCCATCACCATGTGAGAGATTAATAATGATGATTCATGTGGATCCCAGTGAGATGTTTTTTATGCTGTATGGCCATGTTGAATGTAGGCTACATTCTTTTACTTTCACAGCATATTTCTATATCATCATACATCAAGTTTGCTTTTTAGCAGGAAACGGAAGCAGTGTAGTTTTCAAAGAAATCTACTTTTTCTGCAATTCAGCCTTCAGCAGGCTCTACCAAGTTTCCATAAAAAATAGCCGCATATGCTACCAGAGAGCATAAGAGGCATTTGCAAGATATTTTTATATCAGTTGGAAAAGAAGTTTTTCCTACCATATTTTACTTCTTCTGACGCTAGCAATGCAATTCCAAGTGTTGTTCCAAGTACTAGCGTACATACACAAACCACCCATACAGTAAAATGCCAAAGTACGTCCGTTTGTACTTCATGTACATTAAATATACTCTGCCTATATAGTAATACTGCAATATAGGGCATTATTGTCGGAACTGGACAATGGATCGAAATTTATTGATCCATTCAACTATTCTTTACGCAGTAGGTGAGCATAGTCGGCGTTCCTTATTTTGCAATATTTAAGTGAATGTGATGTGATGTAACCATATAACTTTTTTGTTTGATAACCTGCCTGCACCATCCTTTTTTATAGTGAATGAAATGGGCGGAATTCTACACCAATATCAATGTATTAAAATATATAGGTTTGACATATTGCACGCAGTTGTAGCGGTAGATAAAAGTATACTATATAATTTGTAAATGGTTTAGAAGAGCTGCTAAAACACTTACAACGTACCTGCTATCACACATACTACTTACATAATACCACTTAAAATTTGTATTTGGACGGTATTAGAGCTATGTTTTGCTCATCATCCCGATCTTGGTTATTAATATAATTCTGTTTATTTTTGTATCGTCAATCACGTCAATGATGCTACCTCACCTTGCTACTTTTGTAATTTCACATGAGAAATACGAATAAATGGAAAGAATGTCGAATACAAATAGGGTGTGATGTACCTACTAAATTTTGGTTTGATGATGTTATTAAGCAAATCTCAACCAACCCTTTTGTTTAATTGTGAAACAGCATAAATCGGAATGTAAGGGATGCCATGATGGTAGCATGAAGAATGCAGATCAAATATGATAATAACTTGGTGTTCTAAATTCATTTGCTTCATCTGATAACAGCGTGAAAGCGGGTAACGAAATTTACGCATCACGTTTCAAACACTGCATCCCTTTCACCCACTGCAAAAGTGTAATGGACGGGATGCAACATGAATCAACAAAATGTTAATGGCCACTTTACTTGCTGAGCGAGTGGAATATTCTCTGAAGATCGGCGCGTGTATGCCTAGTCAAATGAGTGAAAGAAGATAATTAGCACATTCACTCTTCCTGTCTTTCTCTCTTGCTCACATTATGCATTTGTTTCTCTGAGAGCTCTTTCGTTTTGCCTTTCCATTTTTAGATTTAATTTTGCTTACTCATGTATATCCGACTGTGGTAACAACTTGTTCGACTCGTTGGTTTTGAAGTACACGTGCTACTGCACGATACAAAGCTCAATTTTTAAAATAACATGGTTTCTTCCGGAGTGGAGTGTAAGCAATAATATATTCACTTGGTATGTGTTGATATTATATGAAAAGAAATGGAGATACCGACCTTATTCACTACCTTATTCATGTTCGTATTTTTGTATTCTCGAAATTCACATGGAATTTGTATATGTAAGGCTGAAAACAGAAGTATTCAATGGGTAATATTAGAAGGATCGATAGACAAAGGAGCTATTTATATATTATGATGGCGGTGCTGGTTTAACTGCAAGTAAAGATGGGTGGAATATGAGATGAGAATAATGGCTGCAGAAGGCAGAATCCTTAAATATGGGGGCTTGATTAGTTCAGTTTTTATCATAATAATAGTTGTGCATGTAGCCGCACGACTTCCAACTACACGACGAGGTCATTAGAGGATGGGAAGCCAGGTCAATTAAGGAAATGATCATGGTCTAGTCAATAGTATTTGACGTTCTTGGCCTTCTACAATCAAGTCGTTATGTGTAGTATAGAGTGCTCGTTCTGTTATTCTTTTGGTTGCTGGCTGCTTGAAGAAAGATAAAAATGAGTTGTGGCTTCTCTTTCCTAATATCAGGAGTGTAGGGAATAGGGAAGCAAGGATTTTTCGAATGTGCCCGAGCTGCTCTAAGCTCAGATCGTAAGCATGAAAGGTTCTAAAATAGGTCATGACTCATAGCCATAGCTAATTTTTAGTGGGCTCAGTACTCAACTTACATAATAAAAGGTGTTAGTTTCGCATGAAGGAGCACATTTACTGGAATCTAGGCTGGAAGTACTTGAAGATACATGATCCTCCTCTGTCTCCTATTGAAGCATACATACATTTATATAGAAAGATTATATATGCTTAAAAATTCCAGACACTTTGATTGTGAAAAAGTTTTTTTGTTAAAATTCTGTGAAAAGTAAAGAACTTGGTTGAATAGGATTTCATTCTGTGGTTTTTAACTTTCATCCTTATTCCCTTTCGCTCGAATTGAGAATTGTCAACAATCTCTGGATGATTGACGGGTTAAAACGGAAGTTACATCGGAGAGCGATGATTGGAGTGGGTATCGAAAAGTCTTGTCTGCTGACTTCTTTCTTTAGTTTTTCCACTGGGACTCTAAGTGAATAAAATGCTGGATAATATTACTTGTAAAAGTGGGTGATTTAGAGTTGTAGGAGAGCAAGTGAACGTCAGATAATATAATTTTATGCAGCGTACTTGGGTAGTCATATAAGTTTATAAAAAGATAGAGGAAACTGAGCATCCGAGAGGAGTGTATATATAAATTACTAGGAGGGAGATGGAAATAGGAGAATGAGATCTATTCCTGAATGTATGTGGAGAGGGAGATGAGAGGGTGATTGAGAAGTCTGCTGATGATGAGGAGATGAAACACAAGAGAGAGAGAGAGACTGAAAGCGTGGTCCACGAGATTGGATTCTAGTTGAGATGAATAATAATTTCCGACTGTTTCAAAAGCACGAAAAGATGCGGATGGATGGGTGGATGGATTTGTTGGTTGGTTGGATGGATAGATCCCTTATCTCACATTCATTCAGCCGTTCCCAGTGATAAAGCAAATGAGCTCAAATCCAATAAATGTGAGCTGCAGGATTTGTTCCTTTCTGACTTTTCTGTATGATTTGAAGTTGATGCTCATGTTGTGCTTCACGTAACTCAAGTTTCTAGAAAGATATATTATAACTGACTCGAGAAAACCATAGCAAGTTGGTGGAGTTTGATGTACACGCATAAACGAGTTACTCACTTTTTTTTGCAGAATTGATTCTTTGCTATACAAGCATTCCCGTTCCTTTCACTACTATATATAATATCCTTCCTTACATGCATCGACAAACTAACGGAATAATACTGTTCGGTCGTGACTGCATAATGTAACTTTTTTTGCGTATCAGTTAGAATCAGCAGGAACAAGACCTGACGATAGTCATGGTTTTAGTTCCTGACTTCGCATACATAACAGTTTAGGCCTTGTTTAGGCAGGGAGTGTGATTGTCGTCGAGCTAGCAAGATAATCCAATGGGAGAATGATAAGATTTGAGGAGAGATCAGTCCAATTCAACATGCGACATGTAACATGGAGAATAACATGAGCAAATTGAAAAATCTCTCTAAAAAATCTTTTCCAGCCATCATCATGATAATCTCCTGTCACATTTCGTATAGTTTTTCGTCAGACTTTCCTCAATCCTAAGCTTGTTTTTTCTATATTATCTCACATGGTGGAGTTGAATTGGATTGAGTAGTAGTAGTAGTAGGCGAGCAGTCAAATTGTGACATAATGTATATAAAGCATAGATGATGCTGAAACTCCTCCTGAGCTATTATACGAAGTAATAGTTTATTAAGTGTATATGCTATAAGAGATCTGGCATATCCTAAGGCTGGTTGACTCTCAGTTCGTCTTCCAATCTGTTGATAAGATCTAAAGTACATGCATATATATTGTTTTGACCGTTTTGACTAGTACTTAGTAGGCGTTCCGTTGTTGACTTGCAATTGTCGTTATTTCCGTCGCTTTACCTCTCCACTCCATTCATTTTATTATAAGTATATGTCTTTAGCTTCACGTCTGTCATTCACAAGCACCGTCAACAACAGTGATGTTGATAGGATTGGTCAGCAGTCACAGGAGTGGTTTCCATCCAAGATTTGGACAGTTGAGTAAGGCGTGTGCACCTCCAAGCCCATTTTCTGTTACACACTTTTCTTTGCTAATGTTACATATGTTCGTGCTCAGAAATGATATATAAATTTGAGTTTGTAATAGAAAAACGAGTAAAGCTTATTTAGGTTATTGGCCTAGAGCCAGAGGAGAACCAATGCGTTATCTGAAGGAGGTGGTACTTATGGCTCTTATAATAGGCGGAAGTAGTAAGCACCGTGTTGTAGATGAAGGCGCAAAATTGCTTTTAGAAAACTCATTATTAGACATGTTACCCCAAGCCATCTGCTTTCCTTCTTACTTTCACTTCAATCAGTTTCGCATCACATCCCGTTGGCGTTACGATACCATGCTAGGATTGCAATGGAACTTGGTAAAAGCTATAGTCAAGTTTGGGAGAGTATACAAGCAAGCGGGGGAAAAGTTGTTGTGTGAAACACTTACATACATTAATAGGAAAAATAAGCCCATAAGCTCTAGAAGCTAACTGTCTGCCTGACATCTGAGCCTGCATTTTTTTCGTCTTTTTCTATGTAAAGGAGTACACGGACTCATGCGTGTTATTTACATTGTTGTAATGCGGTAGGGGAGGGTATTTATCTCCGGAAACTGCTGCAGGGTCAGTCAGCCAGTGCCTAGTCAAGATATGAAAAAAAGCAAAAAAGCCATTTATATATTGTATATGAAACATTGCTTGGCATGCATACCCAGTTGCTTTGGCTTGTGTGTAGCATTGTAGCTCTCATTTATATTTGGTAGTAAACTTGACTAGAGAAATGCTCATTGTAGCATTTACTGGAATAACGGAGAAAATAGTATAAAAATAATTCGTGTCCTTTATGACTACGAGCCAGTGCTCGTGCCCCACCAAAAGTGTAGCATTATTTCATTTGTTTCATTTTAGGGAGTTTTCTTGGAAAATGGACTGTGTCTAATGCTAATGGGGCTTGTGCTCATGTACGTGTGTATGTTAAATGATCTCTCATGGGACTTAATTCATGGCTTTTTGACTAGTAAACCGCAGGCCGTACCACAATTGTGTATTGTAGTCAAGTTATATATGCTATGCTAGTTGAAACATTGTATGATGTGCAGTTATGATGAGCAGCTTTTTACAAATGAAAATTCCATTTTGTTTTCTAAACCGGCTGTTGACTACTCATTGTTTAGGTATATGTAGAGTGCAGTTGTCCGGTTGTGTGTGGTTGCATTTCTTGAATAAATAATTATGGTTAATATTATACTCTTCCATCCAACATCTTATTTACCTTGCCCACTCTACTCTCTCATGTGGAAAGCAGTCCAATATCATACAGGAGCCTCTCATGAAGTATGTTTGTGTGACGTAGAATAAAAACCCGTTCACATTCATATTTGATATGTATTCACGCAGACTACAATAACGTTCAGGAATAATGAAAGACTCCGGAATAGTTTTTCCACAGACTGAGTTTCTATTGTGATGTGATTCTATATATAGCAGTACAGATGTACAGTTTATACCTTTTGCTTTATTGTATCCGTATCGTCGTTATATGTAATTGATACTAGACAAGTTCAGCTCGAAATGAGAGGGAACGAAGAACGAGATTCGGTTTATGTTTAGAGAAAAAGGGGAACTTGAATACCTAGTATGAAATTGCAGTGAAAGCAAAAGCACTCATGGAGAAAGAAAAGTGAGACACTTCTCGCGATTTTACGTATGTATATGATATGCCATGCCACCTTTAACGACATGCTTGTGTTCTAGAGTTGTGGTACGAAATGGACCTTCTTCTACCTTTCTCCTTCTTCCTCCCCCTCTCGTCTGTTCCATATCTTGCTCACCTCGAGCTTTTAGAGTTGGTTCTTTTGCTTTTCTCTACCTCTATCTCATTTTCAAAAATGTAATTGAGCAAGAGGAAGGAAAAGAGTGGAGCCACCGTAATTGGATGCACTATGCAGTAGTATCATTTGTCTGAAGGAAACTTGATTTGTACAATTTACATTTTTGCTATGCTTGTATATACATCTTCTAAGAAATAGCATATCGACCAAAATCGTGAAGTATGTATCAAGTGAAAATCATGTCTCTTGAGATGTAACCTCCTACTTTGGTAAATTTTCTACAATTTGTAAGAAAGTATTTATTTTTTTCTTCTCTTTCCCCTGCGTCACGCTCGACTTCGCTTCTTATAGATGTTTCTTCGATTGCTATACTATGTTGAGTATCATGTTTTAGACTTTTTTATGTGGATGTATATATAGTTTTTACTATGAAGCTGAGCCGGGTAGTAGAAACGAAAAGGAATAATTTTTCATCAGTAAATTGTGGCAGCATTTAATCCCCTTGGGTGAACAAGAGAGACATGAGGCAGCACTAAGAGTGGTAGTAAATCATGATAATATCATTTTTTCCACGAAATTATCCCAAAGGTTGAATGTCAAATATTGCTTCTTGTTATTTTCCCAATCGTTTTTGTTTTATGTTTCAAGCGTAGTTGCATCACATCACATCATATATTTCAAAATCAAAGAAATTCAAGCAAATAAGATAAATTTTCATGTTGTGAATCTCTGTTACGTTGTATCGTTATTCATAATTATTCTGCGAATATACTTATGAGGAACCAAATTTTCTTGTCAGCTAACAAACTGAAACTTCTTCATAAAATTGTATGATTGCTATACTGATAGTCAGCCATGGAGGTAGACTATTAGTCTGTGAGTTCAGCTAATGGTTATGTGATAGAGTCAAAATTGTAAATCGATTCGTCATGTCATATACGTATACACTTAAGAGAATAGAACTGTACTGCACTGGTGGTTTGTAAACGTGACTTCAGACAAGATATTGTACATATAAACTATGCATCGTACATTCATTTTACCATCTTAACCTTGTCATAATGGCCGCATAAAATTACTAGTTATCTCGAACTAAAGGTAAACAAATGATGAAAAATGACTGGCATGATTACTTGGGAAATACATAGCTACATTTGACAGTCGGGAAAGTTACAACCACAATGGAAGCAGCAGCACATATTCCTGGTATTTTTATTTCTTGTCTCTGTCACTCGTTCGTTATCGTTCTTTTATCAGTGTTTTTTTGTCATGTCATTACCGGTTTCTGCTGAAAATAAGAAATTTTTCCTGAGCTGATTTAGATTTTACATACGTTTTCCCTCAAAATCTTTTCGGAAAATGTGTATATATTATTATCATCAGCTTCAAGGCCGATGCACCGCTATTATGCAGAAGTAAATTACCAACAACTCGCATCTCGCCCCCTGCTTGGCATACGGTGAAGGGAATGGGGCTGAGTATAAAAATAAACGAATAATATAAGAGTGTCTCATATTCTTCATAATGCTCGTAAATCTTTTCCCATTCACTGAGATTCCAATCTGATGTCGCATCGATGAATGTAAAATCAGTTATTAAGTTTTTGAATACGCTTAGAAAAAGAAGGAAATGGGTTTGACTCATCCTCATTATCATCATCATCATCTACGTCGTCTCTTCATCACAATGATGATGGCGATGATCACCATCATCATCATCAGCAACAACAAGCAACCGGGTGGTCCGGACAAAGTCTAAGTATGTATGTGTATTCGAGATTAGCACATTGTAGTGCTCTCGTTAGCTGTGGAGCGTGTTAAAAAGTTTCCGTGTGGGTTGTTGTGTGGCATTGAAGTAATGGGCTAGTTGTGTGTGTGCATGAAGAGAAGTGGAGAAAGTATTAGATGTTTTTGAGTTATATATGTGGGAGCATTGTGTCCACAGTTTCTCACTTGCATGTAGCAAAAGCGCTTTTGCTTGAGGTGTATATTATTCAGATCTACATTGAATACATAAGGATGTTGTTGGTATTGGTTAGAAAAGGAAGGTGTGGATGGGAACTAGAGATAAAAGGGCGGAAGAGAGAGGGGCGATGGATGTGTCATAGTGGTAAGAGGAGAAAAGATGATAAAACTCTTTTTGGGAGCTTTTCCTAGCTGTTCTAGCTTGTTATGAGCCATGCCTGAGCTGAAGAGATGAGAAGAGAGCTAGAGACTTTTGTAATAGTGGCAGGAGCAGTAAGAAGGAAAAAAAAGTATCTCTGAATGTGTGTGTATATCAAACCTGTTATAACTCAGTTATAATAATACAACCACTATAAAAGTTATATGTTTTTGTACCAAAACGTAGGCGGATAGATAGATGAGTTTCCCTGATGAGAAAGTTGCTACGAGATTATTATTTGGGCTATAAATCATTGTTGTGTTGTAAGCAAGCAACTCTAAGGGTTGGCCCATGCTTCCTCTCCAGAATATTATAGGGGCACGTTGTCGTTGTCTTCTTTTCTTTTGTGTTAATACCTAATGGCAATGTCTGTCTGCTGGTGGTGATGCTTCTCTCTTTCTCCTTCCTAACTTAAATATTACTTCCAGTGCATGTCTCCACTCGTTCTTCTGACTGCTGGTATATGTAGGTACTACTACTACTACAAGCAGTTAGTACCATTGGTGCTGCAGTCGAAAGCTGTAAAAAGAGTTGAATATTCTACTTACATCCACTAAGTACTGAGTGAGTACACAAAAACTATGCTCTTCTCTTCTTATATATGATTATTATAATGCCTAAAATACTTCATTGCACATATATTATATTAGTTCTAGCACTAAACTTTCTGTGTACATTGCACGTTAACATTTTTATGGTTGTGTAGAGGGAAGCGCGTCGACTTTGTAAGTTGTTGTAAAAGAGACGTGAAAGAACAAGCGCGTTTTGCCCTCAATTTTCTGAATTTTGGATTTGTGGAATATGTACATAACTATATGTATTCCTTACATTGCATGTTTGCGTGAATGTTATATACGTGGTCAAAGGATTTAATACAGCAGCAGCAGCTCGCACTAGAAAATACTAGTTTGGCTTGCACTCTATATATTCCCTTTAACTTGAGTCAGTGCAGCATCTCACTCAGGCTGTCTTTGGAAAAGGCTCATTTCTCTTGTCTCTTCGTTATTGTTTTTATCGCAAGTGAAGAAAATCATAATGATGATGATGATGAGAAAGCGTGTGGGTAGAGAAGGACTCAAGAAAATCTGCAGACATGTGCTTTCTCACTCCCAACCCCACAAATACTAATAGAGCCGCTGCCCTTTTGTCTTTGGCAAAACATCTGAGCCAGTCATGGGAAAGGCTTAAGTTGTTCCTGCTCTTTTCTCTCCTGTCCTTCAATTCCCTCTCTCTCTTTCTCTCTGTATTTTGGCAATGACGGCAGTTGTTGTGAGACACGAATGAAAGGAAAAGCCAGAGCTAAGGAAAAGCACACACACACACAGAGAGAGTCCTTTCTTTTTCTATTTACTATTCTGTGAGAGTTTGAGAAAGAGCTATAGAATGAAAGTTTCCAGCTTTGTCACCCTCTTTTTTGACTTGTCGATGATTTATGACCAAGTGAGTGTAATTGATTTGGATTTACAGATAATCCGTCCTTAAGTCTCAACTCGAACAAGACCAAGGCTTTACGCTTTTTGTGCATTCTGGCATGTTAGTTTTATGCTGGCATTGCAGCATGGCGTAGTAATATTATGTCCAGTCTACTCACAAAAATCTTTTCTAGTTAGTTTCTAGCTCCACCTCCAACCCAAGCTTGGGCTCCAGTGAAAGCGAACTATATATTGCTGGTTTTAATATCGTAGCAAGATCATAAATGCCAACAAGAAGACCAGTATGACACTCCCGTTTTATTTCACAGTCAGCAGTCAAGGACGTGGTGTGTACAATAATGGCTGGATTTAGAAGGAAGCTAATTTTAGCAGCACATCCTTGTAATTGTGCATAGCAATAATGGCTAACTACATGAACGCGTATTAACATGATTTTATTATGCATAATTAAATTTGCAATGTATCTAGATACTACTACGTTGGGTTTGAGGGTTTTTATTAATAATATACATACATGCATTGTGTTTTGTGTATGCAAATGTTCATTACTACGGTTGTCATTTTTTGGAACGAGATGACAAGCAAAGTACCTGGTTATCCCGTGTATAGTCCATACACGCAAAAGAAAATACTTGGAAAAAATTAATGAGATTCCCTAGAGCATGTACGGAATATATGGATGAACGTCTGGTAAATTGATGAGTATGAAATGAAATGCAAAGGAAATGTAATTCATTTAGAGACTACAACTCTGCAGGAGCAGTTGTTGAGATTTTATTTCTTTTTCTCTCCGCTCATCGTAATATATGGTGAAATACCGTGATGACGCATATTAGGGCCTTGGAATATTGTATTTAAAGTTACACCACTTAGGACTTTGGGGCAGCTACCCACTTTGTGCCCTGGTATTATATAAGAGAAAGGAATAAATGATATGAGTGAAGAAAGTACAAAAGAGAAAGAAAATTATTGTAAGTAATATTTCTACAAAGTTGGGCACTAGGTTACATTACATTTTAGGAGTGGCGTGTTGAGCTGCTGACTCAGCAGAGCAGCACCAAGCCTTTTCACTTGTTTAGTCGGCACCCGAGGCACTCAAGTGATTGATGTGTTTAGCCAAGTTGTAAAATATATGCGAACACTTCGTACATAGCGTATTACGTGACTATCGTCCAAAAACTTGAGAATCTATCCTCTATCCTATCATGTAGGAGCAGAAGCAGCGGTGGTAAGTGAGGTCCTGCAGTGTTAACGAAATTCACCTATGCCCATGGCACAATTCTGTGAAACTGTGGGTAGAAGAAGGAAATTGCAATACACATAGATCTGTGCATATATTACTGGGTTTGGAAAAGTGTATATATATTCTTGAAATATAGGGTGAACAAAAAATCTTGCTGATAAAATAACAGGCTGGCGAATATGTAAAGGTTTTTGCTATTTTGCTACTCCCTTACATAACGTCGGCCTAAAGACATGCATCATGTATAAAGAAGTTTAGGTATTATTTAGTATTGTTGCAACCACTTTGTGACGGCAGAGCATATACATACATACGTGTTTATGAAACAACTGTGGAGGGAGGAAAAACAGGAAAACTGAAAAGGCCTTTCTCAAAACCATTTATTTGCTTTCACATAAGTACATCGAAATTGTAGGGAGAAAAGGAAAAATGCCCTGCTTTCTCTTCACTGGTTGGAGGTACTTATTGCTCCCGCAACAACACAAAGAATGCTATTGCTACATTGCAATAATAATAAAAGCACAGAGGAAGAAAAAAAGATCTTTTCACGAACAAAAGCCAAGGGGAATGTCGACAGCTTCCCATGAAAAAAGTAGTAAACGAGATGGATACGAACTATTTTACCTAGTGAAATGTTTCTTCTTCTTCCTCTTCCCTTTTATGTATATATATGGGATTCTTTACTAAAAAATGTGCGTATGGTACAACGAAACATTGATACAAGACGTGGGATGTTGGGATGCAATTTGTGAAAGCGAGAATGAAATATACGCAAGTAGTACAACTGACGATTTCTCTCTGCCTTTATACCACTCTGTCGTAGTTCCACCACGTTCTGCTCCGTTTTTCTTCTGCATTACAAGTTTGAACCGTTTCGCAATTTATAAATGTGTACAACCAAAAGAAAGTTTATATATACCCTTTAGATATGCCACTTTTTCGCTCTTTTTCTTCTGCACTTCTTCATGGGATAATATCCGTGGTAAATAGCAAGCTAGGATGAGGGACGTTAGCCGAAATAAGGCAGACCTCCTCCTGATACTACACCACCGAGCTACTTTCTTTCTCTGTCTCCAATTCTAGATTTAAAAGGGGATAGCCAGGCAACCGAGCAAATCTTAGAATCCCATCTTAAAAACAGTGTAATGCACACACACATAGCTCGTAGAAAGAAAGTGGCTACGAAAGAAGAATGAGTGTAGAGGCATCAGTGGTAGTCGTCGTATCACACTTTTATACTTCAGCAAGAGAAATCTTATGGATGTCTATAGGTAGTTTATGTACGTCGACTTGAGAAATGGGCCAAATGTTGGTACGTTTTTAACTATACATGTATTCAAGTGTTTAGGTACAGTCTTTTCACTCCGGCTCATTGTATAAGCTTTTGTGAGTGAGAAGGAGGCTGAAGTGAAGGCTTTAGATAGCATGAAATGAAACAGAGCCTTAGCTCCATGTAGATCCTGCTAAACCTTCACTCAACTATGGCTGTTGATCCTTTTTCACTTGCAGTTTGGTTCATAGAGACTTTTCCTCTTTCTCCAGTTGTTGGATTTTTATATTATTTAACATAACGGGAGAAGCAGTGTATATTTCTTTTCCATGCCACGATTTAATAGTGATATATGGGCAAACATAAGGAAGGAATGACGGCTTCAACCCCTCTGGCTGCTGCACTACTGCTACTATTCCTGCACCACATTCACTATATATAACCATGCTGTGCTGTTCTGCTGCAGCTCTTCCTTCAACGTAGTAGTTTTTTGGTTGGAATCATTCCAAAAAATTCTCTTCTTTTTCGCCTTTCTTTTTATTAACCGTCTGAGTTAGCTATTTCTTTTACATACATGTGTACCTATATATCTATTTATATATACTATGTAGTAAGCATAATATGTTGGTTGTTGGCTATCTTCCCCATAAGTATAAGCAGAATGAAAATGTGAGTGAATGCTAAAAAGTGTTATGTTGTTTTTGCTGTTGCTGTTATTGAAGTTTTAGTATCGCTACATCACTCCAATATAATGTTAAAGCTGGGCATAAGTGCTCAGCTTGAAGTAGTGCAACTACCAATGCCAAAGTAAGCAAATGGTGAGCCGAAGTGATGGTAAATTCCTAGTATCATCTCTCCCTCATTTCTTTCGTTTCCTTTTCTCCTTCTCTTCCTTCTTATCAACTATGTATGGATATAAATGGGTGAAATTGTTAGATTCTCATCCCCATCTTTGGTATCTCTAGATTCATTTCTCTTTTCGTTCTTCTTGTGAAAGACAGTGAGGTTGAGATGCGCAAGGAGAAAAAAAGGGTAGCAGTGTGTGTGCCATTCACCAACAGAACAGGAGAGAGAAAAAGAATTACATATTACGTTACGAGCCACAAGAAGAAAGTGTGTTGGATGTGATACGAACAAATTGTATCCCTTTTAATATGAACTTCATCGCTCTCCTCGGGAATGGAAATGCTGATTAGAAATGAACATTTATTGAATGGAATCCTTTTCTTTCTCACTCTTAAAGCATTGCCGTCGAGAGAAAAAAGAGGCTTAGGATCACTTGCATATTATATTACTTTGGAATGACTGGAGCTTGGAAATGGACTGATGCTGTGCTGAAAAGGCAGTGTACAAAAAAATCTTCGTAGCCAACTCTGGTATTGAGTGTTCACGGGACTACTGCTGTGAGCACCACTACACACATGAGAGAATTTTGCGTATCATTTTGATGATTCGTCGTACAAGGGAATATTTCGTTCTATTATTAAAAGAATATGTATTCCATGCTTATGGATGTGAGATGCAGAGTAATATATGGTACACACTCGGTTCAAGCTTTTGTTTTCCTTAGAAAATGAGATGAATAAGCATGAATGGGAATGGAGTAGAGGAATAGATTGTGGAAGAATGAAATGGGGGAGCGAAGAAGAAATAGTTTGCCACTTGAGTTGAGGGCAGTAAAGGCTACATCATATACACATATATATTTATATGCAGTTTAGTCAAGTTTGGAAAGAACGCTAACACCGTTGAGTCGATCCGATCGGATTAAATTAGTCAAATAAATTGGATCCCATTGACACAGGGAACATTCCTGGCATTACACGGTAACTTAAACAGCGGAATATAACAAGTTGCCATTGCTCCTGCCTGTAACTGCTATCGCTTCCTTCAATGATTACATAGCTCAAGCTCCTCTGGCTATGAAAGAAGTAAAATGTTGTTACGTACGTATGCATGTCTGATGTGCGTATGGACTTATATACCGAGGAAAACGAAGTCGTCGATGTACATATATGCATTATATAGATTGCGTATTATGATCATGAAAGTTTTATTGGAGGAATTTACTAGTCACACATAGTCACAACTTGTAGACGCTGACGCTATTTTCGCTTACTTGGCAGTTGGCAGGACAGAGAGAGAAGGTAACTGGAAGAAAAGAGTATTTTGGTGCACTTACTTGGATGTATAATTTTCAATGGAGTTGGAGTAATACTCTGTAGAAGAAGGTACCATAGTAGTTTGTACCCGTAGTGGGACACAAGTACATTTTTGTCATGTGTCTCCTGAACTGAAGTAAATGGAATTTGGCATATGAAATATATATGGATGTTATATTGCATTACAAGAACCAAAGCATAATAAACTCGACCACACGAGATGTAGCGGTCTATTGTAATGAGCGTTGTATGCAAAAAAAAAGTCGGGAAAAGGTCAACCATGTATTTCAATTTGAATCTACTTTTCCCTTCCCATCTGTTCTGTTTCTTCTGACCGACATTACGCATCTCAGAAGTTGACCTCCGCTTTTATCTTATGTACTTCAATGCCGAAACCAGAATTGGAAAATTTCAAATTGTTTAAATGTTTTAAGGAATATTTTTAAGTCGGAACGATAGCTCGGAGGACAGACGACACAAAGAGCGTTCCTAATATTTGCCTTACGGTGTATAAAATTATAAGAGGTGTAGAGTGGACATGGTCGTGATAGTGTGTATATATGAAATGAAGCGATGTGGCAAAAAACTATGAGCAAAATTCCTCAGATCCTCTTATCGAACAGTCAGGACAGTTGAGAAATGGTTGTGAGAGCAGGTTATGCATAACCATAGACTTTTGGTTGAGCCTTTTGCTCCTTGCTCATTCTCTTTCCCAGCTTTTCTCATCTAAACTTTTCATGTGCTTGTATTCCTCTGATGGAATTTACTACCTGACTTGAGTCAAGGATATCCTGACAAACGTTTCCACTCACAGGGAGTAAGAGTGACGGAGTACTACTTGTGTTGTGTTCTATTTGTCCCCTTTATTTACCGGAGTCATGTAATACCAATAGCTTTACAACATGTAGCTGCGATGCTTTCGCTATAGCACATACGGCAATATAGTATTGCCTGACTTTTTGAAGTATATATACATCGAAGCACGCTTTTTTATACTATAATGCAAAAGTAATATGTACGAGGCAAAATAGTGGAGACGGATGTGGATGAAACAGGAAGGAAAAGGCATGTGAAGCAAAAAGGAAATAAGGGCTTCTCGTTTGCTCCACTTTTCAGTCAAGTTTAGTGACTTTTCTTGTACCTGATATAGTGAGATCTGTACTGAATGTTTCTTTGAATAATCAACTACTTGTCGTAATTTCTCCGACTCACCTTACACACAAACAAAAAAATCTTCTCTGCACTATTTGCATGTAGTCAAACAGGAGTGTGGACTTGCACACACGAGTAAAGGTAATGCTCAAGGGCAATTTTTATTTGGGAAAAGTGTTATATTTTATTGTCAGTAGAGAAGAAAACCGAATAAGTTTGGGGAAGTTAGGTATGTACTTTACTTACATGGCGGCTACCATGTCGAATTCGAAACATGTAAAACTGCTTGGCATTTATGCATAGAATTGCTCTGTCTAACTCAAGTTTAGTGGAGGTTTGTTCCATTTTCCACAAGATCGTATGTAGATAAGGCTTTTCGTTTGAGCGAGAAAAGTAGTAATGATGTGCATCTCTGATGAGGAGAAAGTGTTTCCCACTGTAATAGAAGAAAACTAAGATCTGTACAAAAAAGAAAAAGTAGCAAAGCTGAGATGTTGCGATAGCGGTGAAGACTGTTGGTAAGTTGGGACTTGTGTTTAACTCCCATGTTGCTGCTTTCTGTTGCTTACTTTCGACTTACCACTGTTGCTGGTTATGGATAAAAACGGGATGAAATGCAATGTGTACACGTAGATAGTATATATAGGTGGTTCTATAATATATTCTTAGTTCACATAATATGGGTATGAATATCATACCGACTGAGGTACATATACATCGAGGCTCTTTTCCTTTTTGGCCGAAAGGAAAACTTACGTGTATCCCGGGTGGAAAATATTTAAATATGAAAAAAGCTCAACTACCAGCAGCGTGTAATGTGGGAGAAGAAGCTGAAAACTTTCTCCACCTTCTTTCCTATTCGGAAACTTATCTGATGGGATTTTACTGTTGGAGGGAGGCTCTCAATTTGAAATTCAAAGTGCATCAAGATTTTTTTATCGTCATTCAGTTTTTACCCTATCTTTTTGCCTCTCTCCTCGTCATTCTGCTGTCTCTACACAACGTAGGCATCTATATATGTATATATACGTGTAAAGCGAAAGATTTGAGTGTTATATATACCTTTGTCCGTAGTTGGTGGAGCATTACACTGCGGCGTATTCGTCCTCACGAACTGGTGTTTCAAGGGGCAAAGGGTTTCCTTTGGGCATGTTACATTTGAAGCTAAAAAATGGAAGAAAGTCATATATGTACATCTCATGGCCATTAGGAAGCATGTTATTTTCCTATCTCGTTGACGCACTTCTCAATCGTCTTGACTTGAATTGGCTTGCTTTTTTCACCAGAAGTTTCCTGGCCGGACCGCACTATTCTTTTAAGAGTTAAAGTAAGTTTTGGTGTTATATGGGGAGAAGAGAGCAAAAGGAAACTTGAGACTTGCTTCTTCTTTTATTGGTGTCCTCGGCTCATCTGGACGGGAAAAGTATTAAGTACAAAGGCTTAGGCAATAAATGTACATTTGCTCCATGCGCGTTTCCTTCTCAAACAGTGTGTACAAAAGAATACTTGACTATTGCGTCGTTTCGTTGTTATGCTGTAACTTTTTTCGTTAAAATGAAGGGACAAGATGTTTTCACCGTGGTCTTTCTCAGTAAAATCTCACACATAGAACTGCTATATTGTACATGAAATGGACTTCAACTAAAGTGGAGTTGGCCGATGTGATGCTCGGGCTTGAGAATTTGGTTAGGATATAAGTTGGATAGACTGACGAAAAACTTGAAAAAAGGGTAAACAATTTTAGTTTGACTCGAGAATTCCTTCCAGGAAAAGCATCGGTAATCTATGGGACGTATTGTGTGCATATACACATGAATTCTTCTGAAATAGGAATATATTTTATAAGTGCATGTACATATTATGTGGAAGAAAGATAAAAACCGTGGAATTGTCTAGATGCTTGAATCCCAATTTCTAAAGCATACTCTTTTCTATTGTTGTAATAAGATTCCCCTTCTCCACTCTTCATTGCATTACATAGCTCTTTCTCTCTCTCTCTCTCTCTCGCTACTTCTTCTTCTGCAAATCTATTTGTCTGTTGAAAATGGATTTGAAGAAATTGAGTGAGGCAATTTATTTTGACAGAGAATTGAATACATTAAAACGGTGGGTGGGTTGAGAAGGAGAGCACAAAACAGAAAAGAACGAGCATGTATAGCTTTTGCATTTTGGCCTGAACCGTTTCCAAAAGCTTTATATATACTTTTTCGTGCATTATGAGTTTTGAGAAAACGGAGGATTTTCAGGGAAATCATGCCGTCCTCTCCTTTCACGTCCGAAAGCGGGTGAAGTATAAGGAGTGACAGAGAGCAAGCTGAAGATTTTTTTGTGGAGGTTACTAAATATAATGTGGGAAGATTTAGTGCATTTGGATGGCATAAGAGCAAAAGCTTTTTGGTCTTCTACTTCCCCATTGTCGTCATTTCATAGATGAGGAAGCTGAGAAAAAGCGCAGTGTCCCTCTCTCTCTTCCCTCCTAAGTTGTCGTCATCATATCCACTCGTATACACCATCCGAATGAATGGGCTTAAGACTGGGAACGGTCTCATTCATTAGTTATTATTGCCAGGAGGATTTATTCCATTCCAGTTTAAATTGGTTGATATCAGGAATGCTTGAATGAATGAAGAGTTGCTTTTCTAAAAGTAGAAAATGGGTGCATATAATCATGGGCTATGAGTTGATGGAATATGAGTGTGGTTTGAGAGTGCGTTTGTATATGCACATGGAAGTGAATTCCCTTTCTAACGACTAACGAGTCTGAATGGGACTTTTCTACAGAGGAATACTTACTTACGTAACCACACTACTATACAATCGAGTGTATACAAGGAGGTAAGACGACGATGATTATATGTGGCTTGATACTCGTCTTAGCTCACAAGCTTTAGCTGCATATTGTCATATATCTACTATGCACATATGCATGTATGCATACACTGGCTCACTTGCATCGTTATAGGGGAATACATCCAAGCATGCATGCATGCATGGAAGACAAGAGATTTTCATTCAAGCATTGTTCAGTCCTCAGAGATGATTTCCTGAATCTCCAGCTCTCTTCCTCATCATATGTACGATTTTAGCTCGCATCGCATTCACTTATTCCTCCATACATTTGATATCAAGTTTTTAGTGTGAAGATGAGGAATAACGAGCGTAGTAACAATTTTTTATATGGGGAGACGGTAAAATACCAACCAACCCTACTCCAGATCGTACATGATGTATTCAGGAGGGTAAGGTTTGAGAAAAAAGACCAAGTAGAAGAGGAAGGAGATCATTACCCAGCCTCTGATCTACCATGAATGAATAATGGAAAGAGGACCATGGTAGTCGACGTAATATGTATGTCTAAGTGGAATTATTCCAGATGGGATTTATTGTGTGTGAGATGCTGAATCAGTCAAGAGATCCCCTTTTTGCTGAGAGGGAGATATACGTATATAGGATGTGTATATGCGTAGCAACGCAAGGGTGGAATCCGGCTTATAAATCTATATCTATCTATATGCCCGCAGTATATTCGCAATAAGTACGGTAGCTGATCTAAATGTGGAAGCCTGGAAAAGCTGAATTTATAGTGAAGGAACGTCCTTCATAATAATAATAATATCCCATCACGAGATGATAGGAAAAGTGCGAGTTAGCGATACGTCCACGGATCCCTACGTATTTATCGCTATATTCATATCATGATGATATTGGTTTTCTCAGGAAAGTTGCTTTTACCGGAGGCAGTTGGATGATGGCGTTGTGTAGAGCTGTGTGTGGTAGCGTGAGATGCGTCTATGTCATGTCAGCATCTTTTCTGTCCGCTGCCCTCGCTGAAGGGGAGAAAATTCAGATGCCGTGTTTCTTGAGCCGAACCAAAAAGAAATGGATTGCGATGACGTTCTCTGATGGTGGCTTGTGCTCCTACGACAAAAAAGCAATGCTAGCTAAACATATCTCTAGAAGACACTTTTTTATCATTATATACATATGTCTAGCCTTAATGTGTACATATGTGAAAATAGATGAATGTGGACATGGCCACTTTCAATACTTTACTTGGCTATTTCCTTTGTCTATCTATCTGTCCACGAGATATTTTGTTAGAGTTGCAGTTTAATTCAGTCACTGGCAGACTTTAGTTTAGAGTATTAGTAGTTTGCCTCTCTAACTTGGAACGTTGGAAGTTGTCCATATGGTTGAACTTTGGACAGTGGTGTGTGCCTGTGGATGAGCTCTTCCGACAGCCATGGGCCTTGTCCTGTCATCCTCCATTATATCTTTTCTCTCAACAAAAACCCATGGACATGCATCCTTTTTCCGTTTGCAACATCCTATCACTGCTCTCAGTGTATCGTACAATGTACAATGTATGAAACGAAGATATTATGTGAAGAGAAGAAAGATGCAGTGGCATAACAAAACTTAAGCTAGTGGTTGCTAACACTCACCCTCGCACTCGGCACGTTCCATCGGATTCAATGTCTTTACTCTTTCCCTCTTGCTTGCCGTCGTGTGTCTATACTTTATTGGCATGGAATAACTTAAGTGAACTCCAACTTATATTTGTATGCATCCTTTTTTTCTTTGGCTACACATATAAGCTGTTGTAGACAGCAGGTCTCCGTGCGCTACCATTACGCATTCAGTTGAGTACAAAGACTGAGTAGTTCCGCTAAAGTTCTTGTTGTTAAAAAGCAAATATACGTATATGCATGAACTCTAATCCATTTTGTTATAGATATTCCCCAAGTTTGTAAGATGAGCATGGGGGGACGACTTGGATAAGCAATGTTCCAAAGATACATACATATATATATGTACTCAACGTGCTACACTGTTCAAATCTAGGAATATGTACTTAAGTATATAGGTTGGATTAGTGCGTGTTTGAAGCTATGATTTTGAGTAATTCCACCTAAAAAGAACAGGCTAAAATAGTAAGTTTAGTTTCAGACATGATGATGACGACGATAACTCTCGTCTTTTCAGTGGCATGAGCTCATAGGAATTTTCCATGTTTGAGGAAGAGTGACTTGTAAAAAGGCGAGTTGCTGTTGACAGTGTATACACGAGCCCCTACTATGAATGTACTATGTGTATATATTTATGTACATAATTCCAGCTAAGGAAAGCAGTGGTTTGGTTGGATCGATATATGGAAAGTGAAAGGCGAAGCCTTTTACCACCACCACAGTCATCACTGCATGTTCCTACTGGGTCGCTGCAACAATACACAACACGAGTAAAAACTTTTATTGTCATTACAGAGAGTACATAACTACTACTGCACTATCGTATCATCAGCAAAAAACTGGAAGTCAGCAGTGACTGCATTTACGATATTGTTTCCAGAGGAAAGAGACAATACCTCGTTTTGGTGGAAAGAGTTTATGAGCAATACAAAACAAAACTTTTGAGTCAGAGCAAACTTGCTAGGGATGCGTCACAACATGCTTACAGTAATTACTTATTCAACATAACTACTATACACATTACATACTAAAAAGTTGGCATTTAATAAGGAACGACACTAACATCTCCTAATACAACACAATAAATGAATATGTAAATCTTCCTCCTCATGATTATCAGCAAGTATTTACTATTCTTTCAAATGATCCTGTTAAAATGTCCACTGCAGAAGAGAATATAGAGGGGTTCTAGTGACATAAATGCTGCATGAAGCAGAAATCGAAAGTAAAATGAGAGAAAGAGCCGAATTCACAGAAACCATTTAAAAACACAGTAGTGGAATCTATCTCTCTTATGTATGTATGCATTATGTATGTTTATATGGTGCGGTGATAGTAAATGCATGTCATGCGTCTCTTTTTCTTTGCTTTGTGTCCACGGGCTTATGTTATTCTCTAAAAATATCGTGTTTTTGCTCATGATGTTTGTTCCTGGTCTTTGTAAGCACTGGGACTAGAAGAATGAGTAAGAATTGGGAGGAGGATGTGCGTTTTTCCTCTGTTTGTTCCAGAAATTGCACTGGTAAAAAAGATAGTGTCCATGTGTGGGTGAATGTGGCATTGTGTCCATGCATGTGTGCGCATTTTTGACTATCGTAGAGAAATGCTATCACCATCATCATCATCATCATCATGGTCGTCGCGATCATGATCATCATGATGATGAAGACAATATTCAACTCTGCACTACTTTCCCTTTTTACTAGCTTACTAGCAGTTTCAGGAGAAACCTTGTTGTTTCCGCTTTCCACGATTTGTATACGGCATCATTTCGTTACGCTTGGTATAAAACTGAAAATAAGGAGTTATTGTAAACTAGGCCGAAAAGCTGCATAGAAAAAAAAACGCACTAATGCTAAGTACCAAGCACTACCATCATCGTGTCGTTCATGGTTCATATAGATGTCCTTGTTCGCTCCTTCATTCCTTTGCAATATTATTAGATTTCTAGTCTTCAGGCAAATACCGGAGATTTCTCAATCTTATTTTGCTTTTCTGTCCCTTTTAGTGCTTTTCAGAGAAAACAGTGTGTGTAGCACCATGTGGTATGGCAAAGAACACTTATTTTTTCTTCCTGTAAAGTAAGAAGAAAGGAGAACGAAATGAAAATCGAGAATCCATTTAAACAGCCAAAGGGTTTCATGATGCATGCAACATCAGCATATTATTGAACCGGGTATAAATGCTTTGATTCCGAAAGCAAATGCGATAAGATTATTTTATTTGACTAGTCTCATCTCTTCCAGCTTGTATTCCATTTCGAAAATTATTATTCTTTCGTTCAACGTTACATTTTGCACAAAGACAGGAAAACACACTCATTCAATATGTGCACAACCATTTTATATGCATAATGGACGGCTTATGTTGTGAAAGCTGAAGTTTTTTTTTGAAGAAAATGCTTTTGTCTTCTCTCTGTCTCTCTCTCTTCTTCCATACTCTGCTCGTTTTCGTGTGTGTAAAAAACTCAACTCTTGTGAAGTCGGAAGTCATAGAGTCAAGGCGTTGAAAGTGATCTGTATGATGCCAATGGATTACAAATGAACCGATGCAATACATTGGCTCTTTCCTTCTTTTTATTCTTTCGCTTCCCTTACCAATTTCTTTACTATTTTACATCTTTAAATTGTATTCAAACTGCAGTGCACACATACACACTACCACACTGCTTTTACTTTTACTATGTATCTATGTGTATGGTTCTTTTCTCCTCTCATCTTCGCTTTTACTCCTTTTATCTCGCCCCATGTCTTTTACCCTTTTGCGTATACGTATTTAAATGGTGAGGGACATAGGGAAGAATAATAAAGTCATTTATTCAATGGTCTGGAATTCATTTGAAATGATGCAAACTGTGTGTGGGCTCAATGTGTTATTACTCCAATAATTGTTGTTGGCTAAAAGGGGCTCGGAGGTGATGGTGAATGGGAATATACGATTTTAGAATGTATATATTTGGAAAGAAGAGACGCGATTTTGCGAAGCAAAATCGCTGACTGTCATATCAACGCTGTAAGCGTTGATTCAATTTGGAAACCCCTGGATTCCAAAGACAGTCAGTCGAAGACTGACTAT